>CAXIUK010000008.1:12500-111000 GCA_964034945.1 Chrysopilus asiliformis | reverse complement strand
CCATTGTCGAACTTAGCCTTGCATTTTACGAAAAACGAATCTGCGTAAAATTTCAAGTCTCTAGCTCAATACGTGCACCCGCAATCCGCGCCACAGACGGACGGACGGACATGCAAAATTCATTTTTTACTTTCTTCTACGGAGTATAATAAAGTTCATGAAAAATTTCGACCTCTTAATATTGCCTAAAAAACATTTCCCGATCACTCCTGAGTCGATTGGAGTCATATTAAAAAAATGTCTTTCTGTCTGTCAGTCTGTCAGTCTGTCAGTCTGTCAGTCTGTCGGTCTGTCAGTCTGTCAGTCTGTCAGTCTGTCAGTCTGTCAGTCTGTCAGTCTGTCAGTCTGTCAGTCTGTCAGTCTGTCAGTCTGTCAGTCTGTCAGTCTGTCAGTCTGTCAGTCTGTCAGTCTGTCAGTCTGTCAGTCTGTCAGTCTGTCAGTCTGTCAGTCTGTCAGTCTGTCAGTCTGTCAGTCTGTCAGTCTGTCAGTCTGTCAGTCTGTCAGTCTGTCAGTCTGTCAGTCTGTCAGTCTGTCAGTCTGTCAGTCTGTCAGTCTGTCAGTCTGTCAGTCTGTCAGTCTGTCAGTCTGTCAGTCTGTCAGTCTGTCAGTCTGTCAGTCTGTCAGTCTGTCAGTCTGTCAGTCTGTCAGTCTGTCAGTCTGTCAGTCTGTCAGTCTGTCAGTCTGTCAGTCTGTCAGTCTGTCAGTCTGTCAGTCTGTCAGTCTGTCAGTCTGTCAGTCTGTCAGTCTGTCAGTCTGTCAGTCTGTCAGTCTGTCAGTCTGTCAGTCTGTCAGTCTGTCAGTCTGTCAGTCTGTCAGTCTGTCAGTCTGTCAGTCTGTCAGTCTGTCAGTCTGTCAGTCTGTCAGTCTGTCAGTCTGTCAGTCTGTCAGTCTGTCAGTCTGTCAGTCTGTCAGTCTGTCAGTCTGTCAGTCTGTCAGTCTGTCAGTCTGTCAGTCTGTCAGTCTGTCAGTCTGTCAGTCTGTCAGTCTGTCAGTCTGTCAGTCTGTCAGTCTGTCAGTCTGTCAGTCTGTCAGTCTGTCAGTCTGTCAGTCTGTCAGTCTGTCAGTCTGTCAGTCTGTCAGTCTGTCAGTCTGTCAGTCTGTCAGTCTGTCAGTCTGTCAGTCTGTCAGTCTGTCAGTCTGTCAGTCTGTCAGTCTGTCAGTCTGTCAGTCTGTCAGTCTGTCAGTCTGTCAGTCTGTCAGTCTGTCAGTCTGTCAGTCTGTCAGTCTGTCAGTCTGTCAGTCTGTCAGTCTGTCAGTCTGTCAGTCTGTCAGTCTGTCAGTCTGTCAGTCTGTCAGTCTGTCAGTCTGTCAGTCTGTCAGTCTGTCAGTCTGTCAGTCTGTCAGTCTGTCAGTCTGTCAGTCTGTCAGTCTGTCAGTCTGTCAGTCTGTCAGTCTGTCAGTCTGTCAGTCTGTCAGTCTGTCAGTCTGTCAGTCTGTCAGTCTGTCAGTCTGTCAGTCTGTCAGTCTGTCAGTCTGTCAGTCTGTCAGTCTGTCAGTCTGTCAGTCTGTCAGTCTGTCAGTCTGTCAGTCTGTCAGTCTGTCAGTCTGTCAGTCTGTCAGTCTGTCAGTCTGTCAGTCTGTCAGTCTGTCAGTCTGTCAGTCTGTCAGTCTGTCAGTCTGTCAGTCTGTCAGTCTGTCAGTCTGTCAGTCTGTCAGTCTGTCAGTCTGTCAGTCTGTCAGTCTGTCAGTCTGTCAGTCTGTCAGTCTGTCAGTCTGTCAGTCTGTCAGTCTGTCAGTCTGTCAGTCTGTCAGTCTGTCAGTCTGTCAGTCTGTCAGTCTGTCAGTCTGTCAGTCTGTCAGTCTGTCAGTCTGTCAGTCTGTCAGTCTGTCAGTCTGTCAGTCTGTCAGTCTGTCAGTCTGTCAGTCTGTCAGTCTGTCAGTCTGTCAGTCTGTCAGTCTGTCAGTCTGTCAGTCTGTCAGTCTGTCAGTCTGTCAGTCTGTCAGTCTGTCAGTCTGTCAGTCTGTCAGTCTGTCAGTCTGTCAGTCTGTCAGTCTGTCAGTCTGTCAGTCTGTCAGTCTGTCAGTCTGTCAGTCTGTCAGTCTGTCAGTCTGTCAGTCTGTCAGTCTGTCAGTCTGTCAGTCTGTCAGTCTGTCAGTCTGTCAGTCTGTCAGTCTGTCAGTCTGTCAGTCTGTCAGTCTGTCAGTCTGTCAGTCTGTCAGTCTGTCAGTCTGTCAGTCTGTCAGTCTGTCAGTCTGTCAGTCTGTCAGTCTGTCAGTCTGTCAGTCTGTCAGTCTGTCAGTCTGTCAGTCTGTCAGTCTGTCAGTCTGTCAGTCTGTCAGTCTGTCAGTCTGTCAGTCTGTCAGTCTGTCAGTCTGTCAGTCTGTCAGTCTGTCAGTCTGTCAGTCTGTCAGTCTGTCAGTCTGTCAGTCTGTCAGTCTGTCAGTCTGTCAGTCTGTCAGTCTGTCAGTCTGTCAGTCTGTCAGTCTGTCAGTCTGTCAGTCTGTCAGTCTGTCAGTCTGTCAGTCTGTCAGTCTGTCAGTCTGTCAGTCTGTCAGTCTGTCAGTCTGTCAGTCTGTCAGTCTGTCAGTCTGTCAGTCTGTCAGTCTGTCAGTCTGTCAGTCTGTCAGTCTGTCAGTCTGTCAGTCTGTCAGTCTGTCAGTCTGTCAGTCTGTCAGTCTGTCAGTCTGTCAGTCTGTCAGTCTGTCAGTCTGTCAGTCTGTCAGTCTGTCAGTCTGTCTGTCAGTCTGTCAGTCTGTCAGTCTGTCAGTCTGTCAGTCTGTCAGTCTGTCAGTCTGTCAGTCTGTCAGTCTGTCAGTCTGTCAGTCTGTCAGTCTGTCAGTCTGTCAGTCTGTCAGTCTGTCAGTCTGTCAGTCTGTCAGTCTGTCAGTCTGTCAGTCTGTCAGTCTGTCAGTCTGTCAGTCTGTCAGTCTGTCAGTCTGTCAGTCTGTCAGTCTGTCAGTCTGTCAGTCTGTCAGTCTGTCAGTCTGTCAGTCTGTCAGTCTGTCAGTCTGTCAGTCTGTCAGTCTGTCAGTCTGTCAGTCTGTCAGTCTGTCAGTCTGTCAGTCTGTCAGTCTGTCAGTCTGTCAGTCTGTCAGTCTGTCAGTCTGTCAGTCTGTCAGTCTGTCAGTCTGTCAGTCTGTCAGTCTGTCAGTCTGTCAGTCTGTCAGTCTGTCAGTCTGTCAGTCTGTCAGTCTGTCAGTCTGTCAGTCTGTCAGTCTGTCAGTCTGTCAGTCTGTCAGTCTGTCAGTCTGTCAGTCTGTCAGTCTGTCAGTCTGTCAGTCTGTCAGTCTGTCAGTCTGGCAGTCTGGCAGTCTGTCAGTCTGTCAGTCTGTCAGTCTGTCAGTCTGTCAGTCTGTCAGTCTGTCAGTCTGTCAGTCTGTCAGTCTGTCAGTCTGTCAGTCTGTCAGTCTGTCAGTCTGTCAGTCTGTCAGTCTGTCAGTCTGTCAGTCTGTCAGTCTGTCAGTCTGTCAGTCTGTCAGTCTGTCAGTCTGTCAGTCTGTCAGTCTGTCAGTCTGTCAGTCTGTCAGTCTGTCAGTCTGTCAGTCTGTCAGTCTGTCAGTCTGTCAGTCTGTCAGTCTGTCAGTCTGTCAGTCTGTCAGTCTGTCAGTCTGTCAGTCTGTCAGTCTGTCAGTCTGTCGTCTGTCAGTCTGTCAGTCTGTCAGTCTGTCAGTCTGTCAGTCTGTCAGTCTGTCAGTCTGTCAGTCTGTCAGTCTGTCAGTCTGTCAGTCTGTCAGTCTGTCAGTCTGTCAGTCTGTCAGTCTGTCAGTCTGTCAGTCTGTCAGTCTGTCAGTCTGTCAGTCTGTCAGTCTGTCAGTCTGTCAGTCTGTCAGTCAGTCTGTCAGTCTGTCAGTCTGTCAGTCTGTCAGTCTGTCAGTCTGTCAGTCTGTCAGTCTGTCAGTCTGTCAGTCTGTCAGTCTGTCAGTCTGTCAGTCTGTCAGTCTGTCAGTCTGTCAGTCTGTCAGTCTGTCAGTCTGTCAGTCTGTCAGTCTGTCAGTCTGTCAGTCTGTCAGTCTGTCAGTCTGTCAGTCTGTCAGTCTGTCAGTCTGTCAGTCTGTCAGTCTGTCAGTCTGTCAGTCTGTCAGTCTGTCAGTCTGTCAGTCTGTCAGTCTGTCAGTCTGTCAGTCTGTCAGTCTGTCAGTCTGTCAGTCTGTCAGTCTGTCAGTCTGTCAGTCTGTCAGTCTGTCAGTCTGTCAGTCTGTCAGTCTGTCAGTCTGTCAGTCTGTCAGTCTGTCAGTCTGTCAGTCTGTCAGTCTGTCAGTCTGTCAGTCTGTCAGTCTGTCAGTCTGTCAGTCTGTCAGTCTGTCAGTCTGTCAGTCTGTCAGTCTGTCAGTCTGTCAGTCTGTCAGTCTGTCAGTCTGTCAGTCTGTCAGTCTGTCAGTCTGTCAGTCTGTCAGTCTGTCAGTCTGTCAGTCTGTCAGTCTGTCAGTCTGTCAGTCTGTCAGTCTGTCAGTCTGTCAGTCTGTCAGTCTGTCAGTCTGTCAGTCTGTCAGTCTGTCAGTCTGTCAGTCTGTCAGTCTGTCAGTCTGTCAGTCTGTCAGTCTGTCAGTCTGTCAGTCTGTCAGTCTGTCAGTCTGTCAGTCTGTCAGTCTGTCAGTCTGTCAGTCTGTCAGTCTGTCAGTCTGTCAGTCTGTCAGTCTGTCAGTCTGTCAGTCTGTCAGTCTGTCAGTCTGTCAGTCTGTCAGTCTGTCAGTCTGTCAGTCTGTCAGTCTGTCAGTCTGTCAGTCTGTCAGTCTGTCAGTCTGTCAGTCTGTCAGTCTGTCAGTCTGTCAGTCTGTCAGTCTGTCAGTCTGTCAGTCTGTCAGTCTGTCAGTCTGTCAGTCTGTCAGTCTGTCAGTCTGTCAGTCTGTCAGTCTGTCAGTCTGTCAGTCTGTCAGTCTGTCAGTCTGTCAGTCTGTCAGTCTGTCAGTCTGTCAGTCTGTCAGTCTGTCAGTCTGTCAGTCTGTCAGTCTGTCAGTCTGTCAGTCTGTCAGTCTGTCAGTCTGTCAGTCTGTCAGTCTGTCTGTCAGTCTGTCAGTCTGTCAGTCTGTCAGTCTGTCAGTCTGTCAGTCTGTCAGTCTGTCAGTCTGTCAGTCTGTCAGTCTGTCAGTCTGTCAGTCTGTCAGTCTGTCAGTCTGTCAGTCTGTCAGTCTGTCAGTCTGTCAGTCTGTCAGTCTGTCAGTCTGTCAGTCTGTCAGTCTGTCAGTCTGTCAGTCTGTCAGTCTGTCAGTCTGTCAGTCTGTCAGTCTGTCAGTCTGTCAGTCTGTCAGTCTGTCAGTCTGTCAGTCTGTCAGTCTGTCAGTCTGTCAGTCTGTCAGTCTGTCAGTCTGTCAGTCTGTCAGTCTGTCAGTCTGTCAGTCTGTCAGTCTGTCAGTCTGTCAGTCTGTCAGTCTGTCAGTCTGTCAGTCTGTCAGTCTGTCAGTCTGTCAGTCTGTCAGTCTGTCAGTCTGTCAGTCTGTCAGTCTGTCAGTCTGTCAGTCTGTCAGTCTGTCAGTCTGTCAGTCTGTCAGTCTGTCAGTCTGTCAGTCTGTCAGTCTGTCAGTCTGTCAGTCTGTCAGTCTGTCAGTCTGTCAGTCTGTCAGTCTGTCAGTCTGTCAGTCTGTCAGTCTGTCAGTCTGTCAGTCTGTCAGTCTGTCAGTCTGTCAGTCTGTCAGTCTGTCAGTCTGTCAGTCTGTCAGTCTGTCAGTCTGTCAGTCTGTCAGTCTGTCAGTCTGTCAGTCTGTCAGTCTGTCAGTCTGTCAGTCTGTCAGTCTGTCAGTCTGTCAGTCTGTCAGTCTGTCAGTCTGTCAGTCTGTCAGTCTGTCAGTCTGTCAGTCTGTCAGTCAGTCTGTCAGTCTGTCAGTCTGTCAGTCTGTCAGTCTGTCAGTCTGTCAGTCTGTCAGTCTGTCAGTCTGTCAGTCTGTCAGTCTGTCAGTCTGTCAGTCTGTCAGTCTGTCAGTCTGTCAGTCTGTCAGTCTGTCAGTCTGTCAGTCTGTCAGTCTGTCAGTCTGTCAGTCTGTCAGTCTGTCAGTCTGTCAGTCTGTCAGTCTGTCAGTCTGTCAGTCTGTCAGTCTGTCAGTCTGTCAGTCTGTCAGTCTGTCAGTCTGTCAGTCTGTCAGTCTGTCAGTCTGTCAGTCTGTCAGTCTGTCAGTCTGTCAGTCTGTCAGTCTGTCAGTCTGTCAGTCTGTCAGTCTGTCAGTCTGTCAGTCTGTCAGTCTGTCAGTCTGTCAGTCTGTCAGTCTGTCAGTCTGTCAGTCTGTCAGTCTGTCAGTCTGTCAGTCTGTCAGTCTGTCAGTCTGTCAGTCTGTCAGTCTGTCAGTCTGTCAGTCTGTCAGTCTGTCAGTCTGTCAGTCTGTCAGTCTGTCAGTCTGTCAGTCTGTCAGTCTGTCAGTCTGTCAGTCTGTCAGTCTGTCAGTCTGTCAGTCTGTCAGTCTGTCAGTCTGTCAGTCTGTCAGTCTGTCAGTCTGTCAGTCTGTCAGTCTGTCAGTCTGTCAGTCTGTCAGTCTGTCAGTCTGTCAGTCTGTCAGTCTGTCAGTCTGTCAGTCTGTCAGTCTGTCAGTCTGTCAGTCTGTCAGTCTGTCAGTCTGTCAGTCTGTCAGTCTGTCAGTCTGTCAGTCTGTCAGTCTGTCAGTCTGTCAGTCTGTCAGTCTGTCAGTCTGTCAGTCTGTCAGTCTGTCAGTCTGTCAGTCTGTCAGTCTGTCAGTCTGTCAGTCTGTCAGTCTGTCAGTCTGTCAGTCTGTCAGTCTGTCAGTCTGTCAGTCTGTCAGTCTGTCAGTCTGTCAGTCTGTCAGTCTGTCAGTCTGTCAGTCTGTCAGTCTGTCAGTCTGTCAGTCTGTCAGTCTGTCAGTCTGTCAGTCTGTCAGTCTGTCAGTCTGTCAGTCTGTCAGTCTGTCAGTCTGTCAGTCTGTCAGTCTGTCAGTCTGTCAGTCTGTCAGTCTGTCAGTCTGTCAGTCTGTCAGTCTGTCAGTCTGTCAGTCTGTCAGTCTGTCAGTCTGTCAGTCTGTCAGTCTGTCAGTCTGTCAGTCTGTCAGTCTGTCAGTCTGTCAGTCTGTCAGTCTGTCAGTCTGTCAGTCTGTCAGTCTGTCAGTCTGTCAGTCTGTCAGTCTGTCAGTCTGTCAGTCTGTCAGTCTGTCAGTCTGTCAGTCTGTCAGTCTGTCAGTCTGTCAGTCTGTCAGTCTGTCAGTCTGTCAGTCTGTCAGTCTGTCAGTCTGTCAGTCTGTCAGTCTGTCAGTCTGTCAGTCTGTCAGTCTGTCAGTCTGTCAGTCTGTCAGTCTGTCAGTCTGTCAGTCTGTCAGTCTGTCAGTCTGTCAGTCTGTCAGTCTGTCAGTCTGTCAGTCTGTCAGTCTGTCAGTCTGTCAGTCTGTCAGTCTGTCAGTCTGTCAGTCTGTCAGTCTGTCAGTCTGTCAGTCTGTCAGTCTGTCAGTCTGTCAGTCTGTCAGTCTGTCAGTCTGTCAGTCTGTCAGTCTGTCAGTCTGTCAGTCTGTCAGTCTGTCAGTCTGTCAGTCTGTCAGTCTGTCAGTCTGTCAGTCTGTCAGTCTGTCAGTCTGTCAGTCTGTCAGTCTGTCAGTCTGTCAGTCTGTCAGTCTGTCAGTCTGTCAGTCTGTCAGTCTGTCAGTCTGTCAGTCTGTCAGTCTGTCAGTCTGTCAGTCTGTCAGTCTGTCAGTCTGTCAGTCTGTCAGTCTGTCAGTCTGTCAGTCTGTCAGTCTGTCAGTCTGTCAGTCTGTCAGTCTGTCAGTCTGTCAGTCTGTCAGTCTGTCAGTCTGTCAGTCTGTCAGTCTGTCAGTCTGTCAGTCTGTCAGTCTGTCAGTCTGTCAGTCTGTCAGTCTGTCAGTCTGTCAGTCTGTCAGTCTGTCAGTCTGTCAGTCTGTCAGTCTGTCAGTCTGTCAGTCTGTCAGTCTGTCAGTCTGTCAGTCTGTCAGTCTGTCAGTCTGTCAGTCTGTCAGTCTGTCAGTCTGTCAGTCTGTCAGTCTGTCAGTCTGTCAGTCTGTCAGTCTGTCAGTCTGTCAGTCTGTCAGTCTGTCAGTCTGTCAGTCTGTCAGTCTGTCAGTCTGTCAGTCTGTCAGTCTGTCAGTCTGTCAGTCTGTCAGTCTGTCAGTCTGTCAGTCTGTCAGTCTGTCAGTCTGTCAGTCTGTCAGTCTGTCAGTCTGTCAGTCTGTCAGTCTGTCAGTCTGTCAGTCTGTCAGTCTGTCAGTCTGTCAGTCTGTCAGTCTGTCAGTCTGTCAGTCTGTCAGTCTGTCAGTCTGTCAGTCTGTCAGTCTGTCAGTCTGTCAGTCTGTCAGTCTGTCAGTCTGTCAGTCTGTCAGTCTGTCAGTCTGTCAGTCTGTCAGTCTGTCAGTCTGTCAGTCTGTCAGTCTGTCAGTCTGTCAGTCTGTCAGTCTGTCAGTCTGTCAGTCTGTCAGTCTGTCAGTCTGTCAGTCTGTCAGTCTGTCAGTCTGTCAGTCTGTCAGTCTGTCAGTCTGTCAGTCTGTCAGTCTGTCAGTCTGTCAGTCTGTCAGTCTGTCAGTCTGTCAGTCTGTCAGTCTGTCAGTCTGTCAGTCTGTCAGTCTGTCAGTCTGTCAGTCTGTCAGTCTGTCAGTCTGTCAGTCTGTCAGTCTGTCAGTCTGTCAGTCTGTCAGTCTGTCAGTCTGTCAGTCTGTCAGTCTGTCAGTCTGTCAGTCTGTCAGTCTGTCAGTCTGTCAGTCTGTCAGTCTGTCAGTCTGTCAGTCTGTCAGTCTGTCAGTCTGTCAGTCTGTCAGTCTGTCAGTCTGTCAGTCTGTCAGTCTGTCAGTCTGTCAGTCTGTCAGTCTGTCAGTCTGTCAGTCTGTCAGTCTGTCAGTCTGTCAGTCTGTCAGTCTGTCAGTCTGTCAGTCTGTCAGTCTGTCAGTCTGTCAGTCTGTCAGTCTGTCAGTCTGTCAGTCTGTCAGTCTGTCAGTCTGTCAGTCTGTCAGTCTGTCAGTCTGTCAGTCTGTCAGTCTGTCAGTCTGTCAGTCTGTCAGTCTGTCAGTCTGTCAGTCTGTCAGTCTGTCAGTCTGTCAGTCTGTCAGTCTGTCAGTCTGTCAGTCTGTCAGTCTGTCAGTCTGTCAGTCTGTCAGTCTGTCAGTCTGTCAGTCTGTCAGTCTGTCAGTCTGTCAGTCTGTCAGTCTGTCAGTCTGTCAGTCTGTCAGTCTGTCAGTCTGTCAGTCTGTCAGTCTGTCAGTCTGTCAGTCTGTCAGTCTGTCAGTCTGTCAGTCTGTCAACTGTCAGTCTGTCAGTCTGTCAGTCTGTCAGTCTGTCAGTCTGTCAGTCTGTCAGTCTGTCAGTCTGTCAGTCTGTCAGTCTGTCAGTCTGTCAGTCTGTCAGTCTGTCAGTCTGTCAGTCTGTCAGTCTGTCAGTCTGTCAGTCTGTCAGTCTGTCAGTCTGTCAGTCTGTCAGTCTGTCAGTCTGTCAGTCTGTCAGTCTGTCAGTCTGTCAGTCTGTCAGTCTGTCAGTCTGTCAGTCTGTCAGTCTGTCAGTCTGTCAGTCTGTCAGTCTGTCAGTCTGTCAGTCTGTCAGTCTGTCAGTCTGTCAGTCTGTCAGTCTGTCAGTCTGTCAGTCTGTCAGTCTGTCAGTCTGTCAGTCTGTCAGTCTGTCAGTCTGTCAGTCTGTCAGTCTGTCAGTCTGTCAGTCTGTCAGTCTGTCAGTCTGTCAGTCTGTCAGTCTGTCAGTCTGTCAGTCTGTCAGTCTGTCAGTCTGTCAGTCTGTCAGTCTGTCAGTCTGTCAGTCTGTCAGTCTGTCAGTCTGTCAGTCTGTCAGTCTGTCAGTCTGTCAGTCTGTCAGTCTGTCAGTCTGTCAGTCTGTCAGTCTGTCAGTCTGTCAGTCTGTCAGTCTGTCAGTCTGTCAGTCTGTCAGTCTGTCAGTCTGTCAGTCTGTCAGTCTGTCAGTCTGTCAGTCTGTCAGTCTGTCAGTCTGTCAGTCTGTCAGTCTGTCAGTCTGTCAGTCTGTCAGTCTGTCAGTCTGTCAGTCTGTCAGTCTGTCAGTCTGTCAGTCTGTCAGTCTGTCAGTCTGTCAGTCTGTCAGTCTGTCAGTCTGTCAGTCTGTCAGTCTGTCAGTCTGTCAGTCTGTCAGTCTGTCAGGTCTGTCAGTCTGTCAGTCTGTCAGTCTGTCAGTCTGTCAGTCTGTCAGTCTGTCAGTCTGTCAGTCTGTCAGTCTGTCAGTCTGTCAGTCTGTCAGTCTGTCAGTCTGTCAGTCTGTCAGTCTGTCAGTCTGTCAGTCTGTCAGTCTGTCAGTCTGTCAGTCTGTCAGTCTGTCAGTCTGTCAGTCTGTCAGTCTGTCAGTCTGTCAGTCTGTCAGTCTGTCAGTCTGTCAGTCTGTCAGTCTGTCAGTCTGTCAGTCTGTCAGTCTGTCAGTCTGTCAGTCTGTCAGTCTGTCAGTCTGTCAGTCTGTCAGTCTGTCAGTCTGTCAGTCTGTCAGTCTGTCAGTCTGTCAGTCTGTCAGTCTGTCAGTCTGTCAGTCTGTCAGTCTGTCAGTCTGTCAGTCTGTCAGTCTGTCAGTCTGTCAGTCTGTCAGTCTGTCAGTCTGTCAGTCTGTCAGTCTGTCAGTCTGTCAGTCTGTCAGTCTGTCAGTCTGTCAGTCTGTCAGTCTGTCAGTCTGTCAGTCTGTCAGTCTGTCAGTCTGTCAGTCTGTCAGTCTGTCAGTCTGTCAGTCTGTCAGTCTGTCAGTCTGTCAGTCTGTCAGTCTGTCAGTCTGTCAGTCTGTCAGTCTGTCAGTCTGTCAGTCTGTCAGTCTGTCAGTCTGTCAGTCTGTCAGTCTGTCAGTCTGTCAGTCTGTCAGTCTGTCAGTCTGTCAGTCTGTCAGTCTGTCAGTCTGTCAGTCTGTCAGTCTGTCAGTCTGTCAGTCTGTCAGTCTGTCAGTCTGTCAGTCTGTCAGTCTGTCAGTCTGTCAGTCTGTCAGTCTGTCAGTCTGTCAGTCTGTCAGTCTGTCAGTCTGTCAGTCTGTCAGTCTGTCAGTCTGTCACTCTGTCAGTCTGTCAGTCTGTCAGTCTGTCAGTCTGTCAGTCTGTCAGTCTGTCAGTCTGTCAGTCTGTCAGTCTGTCAGTCTGTCAGTCTGTCAGTCTGTCAGTCTGTCAGTCTGTCAGTCTGTCAGTCTGTCAGTCTGTCAGTCTGTCAGTCTGTCAGTCTGTCAGTCTGT
Source organism: Chrysopilus asiliformis (assembly GCA_964034945.1). Classification (NCBI taxonomy): domain Eukaryota; kingdom Metazoa; phylum Arthropoda; class Insecta; order Diptera; family Rhagionidae; genus Chrysopilus; species Chrysopilus asiliformis. The sequence continues at coordinate 99,980 of CAXIUK010000008.1, read as the reverse complement.
CAGTCTGTCAGTCTCTGTCAGTCTGTCAGTCTGTCAGTCTGTCAGTCTGTCAGTCTGTCAGTCTGTCAGTCTGTCAGTCTGTCAGTCTGTCAGTCTGTCAGTCTGTCAGTCTGTCAGTCTGTCAGTCTGTCAGTCTGTCAGTCTGTCAGTCTGTCAGTCTGTCAGTCTGTCAGTCTGTCAGTCTGTCAGTCTGTCAGTCTGTCAGTCTGTCAGTCTGTCAGTCTGTCAGTCTGTCAGTCTGTCAGTCTGTCAGTCTGTCAGTCTGTCAGTCTGTCAGTCTGTCAGTCTGTCAGTCTGTCAGTCTGTCAGTCTGTCAGTCTGTCAGTCTGTCAGTCTGTCAGTCTGTCAGTCTGTCAGTCTGTCAGTCTGTCACTGTCAGTCTGTCAGTCTGTCAGTCTGTCAGTCTGTCAGTCTGTCAGTCTGTCAGTCTGTCAGTCTGTCAGTCTGTCAGTCTGTCAGTCTGTCAGTCTGTCAGTCTGTCAGTCTGTCAGTCTGTCAGTCTGTCAGTCTGTCAGTCTGTCAGTCTGTCAGTCTGTCAGTCTGTCAGTCTGTCAGTCTGTCAGTCTGTCAGTCTGTCAGTCTGTCAGTCTGTCAGTCTGTCAGTCTGTCAGTCTGTCAGTCTGTCAGTCTGTCAGTCTGTCAGTCTGTCAGTCTGTCAGTCTGTCAGTCTGTCAGTCTGTCAGTCTGTCAGTCTGTCAGTCTGTCAGTCTGTCAGTCTGTCAGTCTGTCAGTCTGTCAGTCTGTCAGTCTGTCAGTCTGTCAGTCTGTCAGTCTGTCAGTCTGTCAGTCTGTCAGTCTGTCAGTCTGTCAGTCTGTCAGTCTGTCAGTCTGTCAGTCTGTCAGTCTGTCAGTCTGTCAGTCTGTCAGTCTGTCAGTCTGTCAGTCTGTCAGTCTGTCAGTCTGTCAGTCTGTCAGTCTGTCAGTCTGTCAGTCTGTCAGTCTGTCAGTCTGTCAGTCTGTCAGTCTGTCAGTCTGTCAGTCTGTCAGTCTGTCAGTCTGTCAGTCTGTCAGTCTGTCAGTCTGTCAGTCTGTCAGTCTGTCAGTCTGTCAGTCTGTCAGTCTGTCAGTCTGTCAGTCTGTCAGTCTGTCAGTCTGTCAGTCTGTCAGTCTGTCAGTCTGTCAGTCTGTCAGTCTGTCAGTCTGTCAGTCTGTCAGTCTGTCAGTCTGTCAGTCTGTCAGTCTGTCAGTCTGTCAGTCTGTCAGTCTGTCAGTCTGTCAGTCTGTCAGTCTGTCAGTCTGTCAGTCTGTCAGTCTGTCAGTCTGTCAGTCTGTCAGTCTGTCAGTCTGTCAGTCTGTCAGTCTGTCAGTCTGTCAGTCTGTCAGTCTGTCAGTCTGTCAGTCTGTCAGTCTGTCAGTCTGTCAGTCTGTCAGTCTGTCAGTCTGTCAGTCTGTCAGTCTGTCAGTCTGTCAGTCTGTCAGTCTGTCAGTCTGTCAGTCTGTCAGTCTGTCAGTCTGTCAGTCTGTCAGTCTGTCAGTCTGTCAGTCTGTCAGTCTGTCAGTCTGTCAGTCTGTCAGTCTGTCAGTCTGTCAGTCTGTCAGTCTGTCAGTCTGTCAGTCTGTCAGTCTGTCAGTCTGTCAGTCTGTCAGTCTGTCAGTCTGTCAGTCTGTCAGTCTGTCAGTCTGTCAGTCTGTCAGTCTGTCAGTCTGTCAGTCTGTCAGTCTGTCAGTCTGTCAGTCTGTCAGTCTGTCAGTCTGTCAGTCTGTCAGTCTGTCAGTCTGTCAGTCTGTCAGTCTGTCAGTCTGTCAGTCTGTCAGTCTGTCAGTCTGTCAGTCTGTCAGTCTGTCAGTCTGTCAGTCTGTCAGTCTGTCAGTCTGTCAGTCTGTCAGTCTGTCAGTCTGTCAGTCTGTCAGTCTGTCAGTCTGTCAGTCTGTCAGTCTGTCAGTCTGTCAGTCTGTCAGTCTGTCAGTCTGTCAGTCTGTCAGTCTGTCAGTCTGTCAGTCTGTCAGTCTGTCAGTCTGTCAGTCTGTCAGTCTGTCAGTCTGTCAGTCTGTCAGTCTGTCAGTCTGTCAGTCTGTCAGTCTGTCAGTCTGTCAGTCTGTCAGTCTGTCAGTCTGTCAGTCTGTCAGTCTGTCAGTCTGTCAGTCTGTCAGTCTGTCAGTCTGTCAGTCTGTCAGTCTGTCAGTCTGTCAGTCTGTCAGTCTGTCAGTCTGTCAGTCTGTCAGTCTGTCAGTCTGTCAGTCTGTCAGTCTGTCAGTCTGTCAGTCTGTCAGTCTGTCAGTCTGTCAGTCTGTCAGTCTGTCAGTCTGTCAGTCTGTCAGTCTGTCAGTCTGTCAGTCTGTCAGTCTGTCAGTCTGTCAGTCTGTCAGTCTGTCAGTCTGTCAGTCTGTCAGTCTGTCAGTCTGTCAGTCTGTCAGTCTGTCAGTCTGTCAGTCTGTCAGTCTGTCAGTCTGTCAGTCTGTCAGTCTGTCAGTCTGTCAGTCTGTCAGTCTGTCAGTCTGTCAGTCTGTCAGTCTGTCAGTCTGTCAGTCTGTCAGTCTGTCAGTCTGTCAGTCTGTCAGTCTGTCAGTCTGTCAGTCTGTCAGTCTGTCAGTCTGTCAGTCTGTCAGTCTGTCAGTCTGTCAGTCTGTCAGTCTGTCAGTCTGTCAGTCTGTCAGTCTGTCAGTCTGTCAGTCTGTCAGTCTGTCAGTCTGTCAGTCTGTCAGTCTGTCAGTCTGTCAGTCTGTCAGTCTGTCAGTCTGTCAGTCTGTCAGTCTGTCAGTCTGTCAGTCTGTCAGTCTGTCAGTCTGTCAGTCTGTCAGTCTGTCAGTCTGTCAGTCTGTCAGTCTGTCAGTCTGTCAGTCTGTCAGTCTGTCAGTCTGTCAGTCTGTCAGTCTGTCAGTCTGTCAGTCTGTCAGTCTGTCAGTCTGTCAGTCTGTCAGTCTGTCAGTCTGTCAGTCTGTCAGTCTGTCAGTCTGTCAGTCTGTCAGTCTGTCAGTCTGTCAGTCTGTCAGTCTGTCAGTCTGTCAGTCTGTCAGTCTGTCAGTCTGTCAGTCTGTCAGTCTGTCAGTCTGTCAGTCTGTCAGTCTGTCAGTCTGTCAGTCTGTCAGTCTGTCAGTCTGTCAGTCTGTCAGTCTGTCAGTCTGTCAGTCTGTCAGTCTGTCAGTCTGTCAGTCTGTCAGTCTGTCAGTCTGTCAGTCTGTCAGTCTGTCAGTCTGTCAGTCTGTCAGTCTGTCAGTCTGTCAGTCTGTCAGTCTGTCAGTCTGTCAGTCTGTCAGTCTGTCAGTCTGTCAGTCTGTCAGTCTGTCAGTCTGTCAGTCTGTCAGTCTGTCAGTCTGTCAGTCTGTCAGTCTGTCAGTCTGTCAGTCTGTCAGTCTGTCAGTCTGTCAGTCTGTCAGTCTGTCAGTCTGTCAGTCTGTCAGTCTGTCAGTCTGTCAGTCTGTCAGTCTGTCAGTCTGTCAGTCTGTCAGTCTGTCAGTCTGTCAGTCTGTCAGTCTGTCAGTCTGTCAGTCTGTCAGTCTGTCAGTCTGTCAGTCTGTCAGTCTGTCAGTCTGTCAGTCTGTCAGTCTGTCAGTCTGTCAGTCTGTCAGTCTGTCAGTCTGTCAGTCTGTCAGTCTGTCAGTCTGTCAGTCTGTCAGTCTGTCAGTCTGTCAGTCTGTCAGTCTGTCAGTCTGTCAGTCTGTCAGTCTGTCAGTCTGTCAGTCTGTCAGTCTGTCAGTCTGTCAGTCTGTCAGTCTGTCAGTCTGTCAGTCTGTCAGTCTGTCAGTCTGTCAGTCTGTCAGTCTGTCAGTCTGTCAGTCTGTCAGTCTGTCAGTCTGTCAGTCTGTCAGTCTGTCAGTCTGTCAGTCTGTCAGTCTGTCAGTCTGTCAGTCTGTCAGTCTGTCAGTCTGTCAGTCTGTCAGTCTGTCAGTCTGTCAGTCTGTCAGTCTGTCAGTCTGTCAGTCTGTCAGTCTGTCAGTCTGTCAGTCTGTCAGTCTGTCAGTCTGTCAGTCTGTCAGTCTGTCAGTCTGTCAGTCTGTCAGTCTGTCAGTCTGTCAGTCTGTCAGTCTGTCAGTCTGTCAGTCTGTCAGTCTGTCAGTCCGTCAGTCTGTCAGTCTGTCAGTCTGTCAGTCTGTCAGTCTGTCAGTCTGTCAGTCTGTCAGTCTGTCAGTCTGTCAGTCTGTCAGTCTGTCAGTCTGTCAGTCTGTCAGTCTGTCAGTCTGTCAGTCTGTCAGTCTGTCAGTCTGTCAGTCTGTCAGTCTGTCAGTCTGTCAGTCTGTCAGTCTGTCAGTCTGTCAGTCTGTCAGTCTGTCAGTCTGTCAGTCTGTCAGTCTGTCAGTCTGTCAGTCTGTCAGTCTGTCAGTCTGTCAGTCTGTCAGTCTGTCAGTCTGTCAGTCTGTCAGTCTGTCAGTCTGTCAGTCTGTCAGTCTGTCAGTCTGTCAGTCTGTCAGTCTGTCAGTCTGTCAGTCTGTCAGTCTGTCAGTCTGTCAGTCTGTCAGTCTGTCAGTCTGTCAGTCTGTCAGTCTGTCAGTCTGTCAGTCTGTCAATATTTATGTTAATAATTATGTTAATAAAACGTTGCCACGTCATATTACGATATATTTACATACAAATACAGATAAATAGATCTACGTACCAGCATTTCGATGTAATCAAATGACAACATCAAATCGTGGGAAGGAGTGAAATTAGGTGTGTTTTGTGGCACATGCGACAATTAACTCAAGTATGACGAAAAAGTTTACTGTGTCGCTTTCATTGCCGAAGACGTGTCATCAAATTCCTGTCTTGCTAAACAACCGAAATTCTTCTACCTTCACTTGAAAACCCCCGGTTCTGAAAATTCTCATATGAGGATTTGAGATCCACAATATTCACCTGCACCCGCTTCCAATCCTCCTGGAATATATATTAGAGGGTTGGTAAACACAACACCAAATTTTACCCTTACATACTACCGTATCTGCTTATATAAAACGAATTTATAAAAGGAACAATTTTAATTTAATCAAAAATAAACTAATTACAGGTCTACTATGAGCAGCTGGTGCTCCATCCCGAGGAATGGATGAAGAAAATCCTTAAATTCCTTGATGTGCCGTGGAATGAGTCTGTTTTACATCATGAAGAATTCATAAACAAACCAAATGGTGTACCGCTCTCAAAGTAATTTCGAAAAGTTTCATTAAAACACACATTCAAAATATGTATTTTAATGGTTCTTGAGTCTCATCAAAATCCTTTATTTGAATTTATTTTAATTTCATTTTCAAATAGTCGAAATTGACAAAATAGAAACAACAACAACAATATAACAAATTTAACGACATGATATTAATTACTAGTAATTTAGTTAAATATTCACTTAAATTAAATTAGTAGTTTGAGTAATTTTAATTGGGGTGTAAAATAATTACAAACCATAAACTTAAACTAATAATGTTGTTAATATTAAATTCCTTAAAGATATACTAGTGTTAAGTATTATTAATTTTTAAAAAATGTAATTTAAACGCTGATATTACGCAGACATTTTTTTTTTTAATTTAAACGTTATAATCGGTCTGTTTTCTTATTAGTTTCAAACACGGTCTGCACGGTATTGTTTTTTTTTTACTTTTTTTTGCCGATTGAATGTCCACAAAATACGTAATAAATTTAGGGGGTAAGGGGGACAGCTACCGAAGCCGAAGTTTGGCCGAAGCTGTGATTTTAGGCCGAAGGTGGCCAAAGCCGAAGTTTTACCTGAAACTTTGATTTTAGGGCGAAGGTGGCCGATGCCGATGTTTGGCCGATAGACTGATAAACAGAAAGACTGACAGACAAAAAGACTGACAGAAGTTTGGCCGAAGCTGTGATTTTATGCCGAAGATGGCCGAAGCTGAAGACGACTAATCGGTCGGACTCTACATAAAATATACCTTATGTGGTCTTCCTTAGAAAATTCACTATTTCGTTGAAAAAATGTGTGATTTTTTTATTCAATTAGTGGAAGGAAGTCTGTCAGTCTGTCAGTCTGTCAGTCTGTCAGTCTGTCAGTCTGTCAGTCTGTCAGTCTGTCAGTCTGTCAGTCTGTCAGTCTGTCAGTCTGTCAGTCTGTCAGTCTGTCAGTCTGTCAGTCTGTCAGTCTGTCAGTCTGTCAGTCTGTCAGTCTGTCAGTCTGTCAGTCTGTCAGTCTGTCAGTCTGTCAGTCTGTCAGTCTGTCAGTCTGTCAGTCTGTCAGTCTGTCAGTCTGTCAGTCTGTCAGTCTGTCAGTCTGTCAGTCTGTCAGTCTGTCAGTCTGTCAGTCTGTCAGTCTGTCAGTCTGTCAGTCTGTCAGTCTGTCAGTCTGTCAGTCTGTCAGTCTGTCAGTCTGTCAGTCTGTCAGTCTGTCAGTCTGTCAGTCTGTCAGTCTGTCAGTCTGTCAGTCTGTCAGTCTGTCAGTCTGTCAGTCTGTCAGTCTGTCAGTCTGTCAGTCTGTCAGTCTGTCAGTCTGTCAGTCTGTCAGTCTGTCAGTCTGTCAGTCTGTCAGTCTGTCAGTCTGTCAGTCTGTCAGTCTGTCAGTCTGTCAGTCTGTCAGTCTGTCAGTCTGTCAGTCTGTCAGTCTGTCAGTCTGTCAGTCTGTCAGTCTGTCAGTCTGTCAGTCTGTCAGTCTGTCAGTCTGTCAGTCTGTCAGTCTGTCAGTCTGTCAGTCTGTCAGTCTGTCAGTCTGTCAGTCTGTCAGTCTGTCAGTCTGTCAGTCTGTCAGTCTGTCAGTCTGTCAGTCTGTCAGTCTGTCAGTCTGTCAGTCTGTCAGTCTGTCAGTCTGTCAGTCTGTCAGTCTGTCAGTCTGTCAGTCTGTCAGTCTGTCAGTCTGTCAGTCTGTCAGTCTGTCAGTCTGTCAGTCTGTCAGTCTGTCAGTCTGTCAGTCTGTCAGTCTGTCAGTCTGTCAGTCTGTCAGTCTGTCAGTCTGTCAGTCTGTCAGTCTGTCAGTCTGTCAGTCTGTCAGTCTGTCAGTCTGTCAGTCTGTCAGTCTGTCAGTCTGTCAGTCTGTCAGTCTGTCAGTCTGTCAGTCTGTCAGTCTGTCAGTCTGTCAGTCTGTCAGTCTGTCAGTCTGTCAGTCTGTCAGTCTGTCAGTCTGTCAGTCTGTCAGTCTGTCAGTCTGTCAGTCTGTCAGTCTGTCAGTCTGTCAGTCTGTCAGTCTGTCAGTCTGTCAGTCTGTCAGTCTGTCAGTCTGTCAGTCTGTCAGTCTGTCAGTCTGTCAGTCTGTCAGTCTGTCAGTCTGTCAGTCTGTCAGTCTGTCAGTCTGTCAGTCTGTCAGTCTGTCAGTCTGTCAGTCTGTCAGTCTGTCAGTCTGTCAGTCTGTCAGTCTGTCAGTCTGTCAGTCTGTCAGTCTGTCAGTCTGTCAGTCTGTCAGTCTGTCAGTCTGTCAGTCTGTCAGTCTGTCAGTCTGTCAGTCTGTCAGCAGTCTGTCAGTCTGTCAGTCTGTCAGTCTGTCAGTCTGTCAGTCTGTCAGTCTGTCAGTCTGTCAGTCTGTCAGTCTGTCAGTCTGTCAGTCTGTCAGTCTGTCAGTCTGTCAGTCTGTCAGTCTGTCAGTCTGTCAGTCTGTCAGTCTGTCAGTCTGTCAGTCTGTCAGTCTGTCAGTCTGTCAGTCTGTCAGTCTGTCAGTCTGTCAGTCTGTCAGTCTGTCAGTCTGTCAGTCTGTCAGTCTGTCAGTCTGTCAGTCTGTCAGTCTGTCAGTCTGTCAGTCTGTCAGTCTGTCAGTCTGTCAGTCTGTCAGTCTGTCAGTCTGTCAGTCTGTCAGTCTGTCAGTCTGTCAGTCTGTCAGTCTGTCAGTCTGTCAGTCTGTCAGTCTGTCAGTCTGTCAGTCTGTCAGTCTGTCAGTCTGTCAGTCTGTCAGTCTGTCAGTCTGTCAGTCTGTCAGTCTGTCAGTCTGTCAGTCTGTCAGTCTGTCAGTCTGTCAGTCTGTCAGTCTGTCAGTCTGTCAGTCTGTCAGTCTGTCAGTCTGTCAGTCTGTCAGTCTGTCAGTCTGTCAGTCTGTCAGTCTGTCAGTCTGTCAGTCTGTCAGTCTGTCAGTCTGTCAGTCTGTCAGTCTGTCAGTCTGTCAGTCTGTCAGTCTGTCAGTCTGTCAGTCTGTCAGTCTGTCAGTCTGTCAGTCTGTCAGTCTGTCAGTCTGTCAGTCTGTCAGTCTGTCAGTCTGTCAGTCTGTCAGTCTGTCAGTCTGTCAGTCTGTCAGTCTGTCAGTCTGTCAGTCTGTCAGTCTGTCAGTCTGTCAGTCTGTCAGTCTGTCAGTCTGTCAGTCTGTCAGTCTGTCAGTCTGTCAGTCTGTCAGTCTGTCAGTCTGTCAGTCTGTCAGTCTGTCAGTCTGTCAGTCTGTCAGTCTGTCAGTCTGTCAGTCTGTCAGTCTGTCAGTCTGTCAGTCTGTCAGTCTGTCAGTCTGTCAGTCTGTCAGTCTGTCAGTCTGTCAGTCTGTCAGTCTGTCAGTCTGTCAGTCTGTCAGTCTGTCAGTCTGTCAGTCTGTCAGTCTGTCAGTCTGTCAGTCTGTCAGTCTGTCAGTCTGTCAGTCTGTCAGTCTGTCAGTCTGTCAGTCTGTCAGTCTGTCAGTCTGTCAGTCTGTCAGTCTGTCAGTCTGTCAGTCTGTCAGTCTGTCAGTCTGTCAGTCTGTCAGTCTGTCAGTCTGTCAGTCTGTCAGTCTGTCAGTCTGTCAGTCTGTCAGTCTGTCAGTCTGTCAGTCTGTCAGTCTGTCAGTCTGTCAGTCTGTCAGTCTGTCAGTCTGTCAGTCTGTCAGTCTGTCAGTCTGTCAGTCTGTCAGTCTGTCAGTCTGTCAGTCTGTCAGTCTGTCAGTCTGTCAGTCTGTCAGTCTGTCAGTCTGTCAGTCTGTCAGTCTGTCAGTCTGTCAGTCTGTCAGTCTGTCAGTCTGTCAGTCTGTCAGTCTGTCAGTCTGTCAGTCTGTCAGTCTGTCAGTCTGTCAGTCTGTCAGTCTGTCAGTCTGTCAGTCTGTCAGTCTGTCAGTCTGTCAGTCTGTCAGTCTGTCAGTCTGTCAGTCTGTCAGTCTGTCAGTCTGTCAGTCTGTCAGTCTGTCAGTCTGTCAGTCTGTCAGTCTGTCAGTCTGTCAGTCTGTCAGTCTGTCAGTCTGTCAGTCTGTCAGTCTGTCAGTCTGTCAGTCTGTCAGTCTGTCAGTCTGTCAGTCTGTCAGTCTGTCAGTCTGTCAGTCTGTCAGTCTGTCAGTCTGTCAGTCTGTCAGTCTGTCAGTCTGTCAGTCTGTCAGTCTGTCAGTCTGTCAGTCTGTCAGTCTGTCAGTCTGTCAGTCTGTCAGTCTGTCAGTCTGTCAGTCTGTCAGTCTGTCAGTCTGTCAGTCTGTCAGTCTGTCAGTCTGTCAGTCTGTCAGTCTGTCAGTCTGTCAGTCTGTCAGTCTGTCAGTCTGTCAGTCTGTCAGTCTGTCAGTCTGTCAGTCTGTCAGTCTGTCAGTCTGTCAGTCTGTCAGTCTGTCAGTCTGTCAGTCTGTCAGTCTGTCAGTCTGTCAGTCTGTCAGTCTGTCAGTCTGTCAGTCTGTCAGTCTGTCAGTCTGTCAGTCTGTCAGTCTGTCAGTCTGTCAGTCTGTCAGTCTGTCAGTCTGTCAGTCTGTCAGTCTGTCAGTCTGTCAGTCTGTCAGTCTGTCAGTCTGTCAGTCTGTCAGTCTGTCAGTCTGTCAGTCTGTCAGTCTGTCAGTCTGTCAGTCTGTCAGTCTGTCAGTCTGTCAGTCTGTCAGTCTGTCAGTCTGTCAGTCTGTCAGTCTGTCAGTCTGTCAGTCTGTCAGTCTGTCAGTCTGTCAGTCTGTCAGTCTGTCAGTCTGTCAGTCTGTCAGTCTGTCAGTCTGTCAGTCTGTCAGTCTGTCAGTCTGTCAGTCTGTCAGTCTGTCAGTCTGTCAGTCTGTCAGTCTGTCAGTCTGTCAGTCTGTCAGTCTGTCAGTCTGTCAGTCTGTCAGTCTGTCACAGTCTGTCAGTCTGTCAGTCTGTCAGTCTGTCAGTCTGTCAGTCTGTCAGTCTGTCAGTCTGTCAGTCTGTCAGTCTGTCAGTCTGTCAGTCTGTCAGTCTGTCAGTCTGTCAGTCTGTCAGTCTGTCAGTCTGTCAGTCTGTCAGTCTGTCAGTCTGTCAGTCTGTCAGTCTGTCAGTCTGTCAGTCTGTCAGTCTGTCAGTCTGTCAGTCTGTCAGTCTGTCAGTCTGTCAGTCTGTCAGTCTGTCAGTCTGTCAGTCTGTCAGTCTGTCAGTCTGTCAGTCTGTCAGTCTGTCAGTCTGTCAGTCTGTCAGTCTGTCAGTCTGTCAGTCTGTCAGTCTGTCAGTCTGTCAGTCTGTCAGTCTGTCAGTCTGTCAGTCTGTCAGTCTGTCAGTCTGTCAGTCTGTCAGTCTGTCAGTCTGTCAGTCTGTCAGTCTGTCAGTCTGTCAGCAGTCTGTCAGTCTGTCAGTCTGTCAGTCTGTCAGTCTGTCAGTCTGTCAGTCTGTCAGTCTGTCAGTCTGTCAGTCTGTCAGTCTGTCAGTCTGTCAGTCTGTCAGTCTGTCAGTCTGTCAGTCTGTCAGTCTGTCAGTCTGTCAGTCTGTCAGTCTGTCAGTCTGTCAGTCTGTCAGTCTGTCAGTCTGTCAGTCTGTCAGTCTGTCAGTCTGTCAGTCTGTCAGTCTGTCAGTCTGTCAGTCTGTCAGTCTGTCAGTCTGTCAGTCTGTCAGTCTGTCAGTCTGTCAGTCTGTCAGTCTGTCAGTCTGTCAGTCTGTCAGTCTGTCAGTCTGTCAGTCTGTCAGTCTGTCAGTCTGTCAGTCTGTCAGTCTGTCAGTCTGTCAGTCTGTCAGTCTGTCAGTCTGTCAGTCTGTCAGTCTGTCAGTCTGTCAGTCTGTCAGTCTGTCAGTCTGTCAGTCTGTCAGTCTGTCAGTCTGTCAGTCTGTCAGTCTGTCAGTCTGTCAGTCTGTCAGTCTGTCAGTCTGTCAGTCTGTCAGTCTGTCAGTCTGTCAGTCTGTCAGTCTGTCAGTCTGTCAGTCTGTCAGTCTGTCAGTCTGTCAGTCTGTCAGTCTGTCAGTCTGTCAGTCTGTCAGTCTGTCAGTCTGTCAGTCTGTCAGTCTGTCAGTCTGTCAGTCTGTCAGTCTGTCAGTCTGTCAGTCTGTCAGTCTGTCAGTCTGTCAGTCTGTCAGTCTGTCAGTCTGTCAGTCTGTCAGTCTGTCAGTCTGTCAGTCTGTCAGTCTGTCAGTCTGTCAGTCTGTCAGTCTGTCAGTCTGTCAGTCTGTCAGTCTGTCAGTCTGTCAGTCTGTCAGTCTGTCAGTCTGTCAGTCTGTCAGTCTGTCAGTCTGTCAGTCTGTCAGTCTGTCAGTCTGTCAGTCTGTCAGTCTGTCAGTCTGTCAGTCTGTCAGTCTGTCAGTCTGTCAGTCTGTCAGTCTGTCAGTCTGTCAGTCTGTCAGTCTGTCAGTCTGTCAGTCTGTCAGTCTGTCAGTCTGTCAGTCTGTCAGTCTGTCAGTCTGTCAGTCTGTCAGTCTGTCAGTCTGTCAGTCTGTCAGTCTGTCAGTCTGTCAGTCTGTCAGTCTGTCAGTCTGTCAGTCTGTCAGTCTGTCAGTCTGTCAGTCTGTCAGTCTGTCAGTCTGTCAGTCTGTCAGTCTGTCAGTCTGTCAGTCTGTCAGTCTGTCAGTCTGTCAGTCTGTCAGTCTGTCAGTCTGTCAGTCTGTCAGTCTGTCAGTCTGTCAGTCTGTCAGTCTGTCAGTCTGTCAGTCTGTCAGTCTGTCAGTCTGTCAGTCTGTCAGTCTGTCAGTCTGTCAGTCTGTCAGTCTGTCAGTCTGTCAGTCTGTCAGTCTGTCAGTCTGTCAGTCTGTCAGTCTGTCAGTCTGTCAGTCTGTCAGTCTGTCAGTCTGTCAGTCTGTCAGTCTGTCAGTCTGTCAGTCTGTCAGTCTGTCAGTCTGTCAGTCTGTCAGTCTGTCAGTCTGTCAGTCTGTCAGTCTGTCAGTCTGTCAGTCTGTCAGTCTGTCAGTCTGTCAGTCTGTCAGTCTGTCAGTCTGTCAGTCTGTCAGTCTGTCAGTCTGTCAGTCTGTCAGTCTGTCAGTCTGTCAGTCTGTCAGTCTGTCAGTCTGTCAGTCTGTCAGTCTGTCAGTCTGTCAGTCTGTCAGTCTGTCAGTCTGTCAGTCTGTCAGTCTGTCAGTCTGTCAGTCTGTCAGTCTGTCAGTCTGTCAGTCTGTCAGTCTGTCAGTCTGTCAGTCTGTCAGTCTGTCAGTCTGTCAGTCTGTCAGTCTGTCAGTCTGTCAGTCTGTCAGTCTGTCAGTCTGTCAGTCTGTCAGTCTGTCAGTCTGTCAGTCTGTCAGTCTGTCAGTCTGTCAGTCTGTCAGTCTGTCAGTCTGTCAGTCTGTCAGTCTGTCAGTCTGTCAGTCTGTCAGTCTGTCAGTCTGTCAGTCTGTCAGTCTGTCAGTCTGTCAGTCTGTCAGTCTGTCAGTCTGTCAGTCTGTCAGTCTGTCAGTCTGTCAGTCTGTCAGTCTGTCAGTCTGTCAGTCTGTCAGTCTGTCAGTCTGTCAGTCTGTCAGTCTGTCAGTCTGTCAGTCTGTCAGTCTGTCAGTCTGTCAGTCTGTCAGTCTGTCAGTCTGTCAGTCTGTCAGTCTGTCAGTCTGTCAGTCTGTCAGTCTGTCAGTCTGTCAGTCTGTCAGTCTGTCAGTCTGTCAGTCTGTCAGTCTGTCAGTCTGTCAGTCTGTCAGTCTGTCAGTCTGTCAGTCTGTCAGTCTGTCAGTCTGTCAGTCTGTCAGTCTGTCAGTCTGTCAGTCTGTCAGTCTGTCAGTCTGTCAGTCTGTCAGTCTGTCAGTCTGTCAGTCTGTCAGTCTGTCAGTCTGTCAGTCTGTCAGTCTGTCAGTCTGTCAGTCTGTCAGTCTGTCAGTCTGTCAGTCTGTCAGTCTGTCAGTCTGTCAGTCTGTCAGTCTGTCAGTCTGTCAGTCTGTCAGTCTGTCAGTCTGTCAGTCTGTCAGTCTGTCAGTCTGTCAGTCTGTCAGTCTGTCAGTCTGTCAGTCTGTCAGTCTGTCAGTCTGTCAGTCTGTCAGTCTGTCAGTCTGTCAGTCTGTCAGTCTGTCAGTCTGTCAGTCTGTCAGTCTGTCAGTCTGTCAGTCTGTCAGTCTGTCAGTCTGTCAGTCTGTCAGTCTGTCAGTCTGTCAGTCTGTCAGTCTGTCAGTCTGTCAGTCTGTCAGTCTGTCAGTCTGTCAGTCTGTCAGTCTGTCAGTCTGTCAGTCTGTCAGTCTGTCAGTCTGTCAGTCTGTCAGTCTGTCAGTCTGTCAGTCTGTCAGTCTGTCAGTCTGTCAGTCTGTCAGTCTGTCAGTCTGTCAGTCTGTCAGTCTGTCAGTCTGTCAGTCTGTCAGTCTGTCAGTCTGTCAGTCTGTCAGTCTGTCAGTCTGTCAGTCTGTCAGTCTGTCAGTCTGTCAGTCTGTCAGTCTGTCAGTCTGTCAGTCTGTCAGTCTGTCAGTCTGTCAGTCTGTCAGTCTGTCAGTCTGTCAGTCTGTCAGTCTGTCAGTCTGTCAGTCTGTCAGTCTGTCAGTCTGTCAGTCTGTCAGTCTGTCAGTCTGTCAGTCTGTCAGTCTGTCAGTCTGTCAGTCTGTCAGTCTGTCAGTCTGTCAGTCTGTCAGTCTGTCAGTCTGTCAGTCTGTCAGTCTGTCAGTCTGTCAGTCTGTCAGTCTGTCAGTCTGTCAGTCTGTCAGTCTGTCAGTCTGTCAGTCTGTCAGTCTGTCAGTCTGTCAGTCTGTCAGTCTGTCAGTCTGTCAGTCTGTCAGTCTGTCAGTCTGTCAGTCTGTCAGTCTGTCAGTCTGTCAGTCTGTCAGTCTGTCAGTCTGTCAGTCTGTCAGTCTGTCAGTCTGTCAGTCTGTCAGTCTGTCAGTCTGTCAGTCTGTCAGTCTGTCAGTCTGTCAGTCTGTCAGTCTGTCAGTCTGTCAGTCTGTCAGTCTGTCAGTCTGTCAGTCTGTCAGTCTGTCAGTCTGTCAGTCTGTCAGTCTGTCAGTCTGTCAGTCTGTCAGTCTGTCAGTCTGTCAGTCTGTCAGTCTGTCAGTCTGTCAGTCTGTCAGTCTGTCAGTCTGTCAGTCTGTCAGTCTGTCAGTCTGTCAGTCTGTCAGTCTGTCAGTCTGTCAGTCTGTCAGTCTGTCAGTCTGTCAGTCTGTCAGTCTGTCAGTCTGTCAGTCCAGTCTGTCAGTCTGTCAGTCTGTCAGTCTGTCAGTCTGTCAGTCTGTCAGTCTGTCAGTCTGTCAGTCTGTCAGTCTGTCAGTCTGTCAGTCTGTCAGTCTGTCAGTCTGTCAGTCTGTCAGTCTGTCAGTCTGTCAGTCTGTCAGTCTGTCAGTCTGTCAGTCTGTCAGTCTGTCAGTCTGTCAGTCTGTCAGTCTGTCAGTCTGTCAGTCTGTCAGTCTGTCAGTCTGTCAGTCTGTCAGTCTGTCAGTCTGTCAGTCTGTCAGTCTGTCAGTCTGTCAGTCTGTCAGTCTGTCAGTCTGTCAGTCTGTCAGTCTGTCAGTCTGTCAGTCTGTCAGTCTGTCAGTCTGTCAGTCTGTCAGTCTGTCAGTCTGTCAGTCTGTCAGTCTGTCAGTCTGTCAGTCTGTCAGTCTGTCAGTCTGTCAGTCTGTCAGTCTGTCAGTCTGTCAGTCTGTCAGTCTGTCAGTCTGTCAGTCTGTCAGTCTGTCAGTCTGTCAGTCTGTCAGTCTGTCAGTCTGTCAGTCTGTCAGTCTGTCAGTCTGTCAGTCTGTCAGTCTGTCAGTCTGTCAGTCTGTCAGTCTGTCAGTCTGTCAGTCTGTCAGTCTGTCAGTCTGTCAGTCTGTCAGTCTGTCAGTCTGTCAGTCTGTCAGTCTGTCAGTCTGTCAGTCTGTCAGTCTGTCAGTCTGTCAGTCTGTCAGTCTGTCAGTCTGTCAGTCTGTCAGTCTGTCAGTCTGTCAGTCTGTCAGTCTGTCAGTCTGTCAGTCTGTCAGTCTGTCAGTCTGTCAGTCTGTCAGTCTGTCAGTCTGTCAGTCTGTCAGTCTGTCAGTCTGTCAGTCTGTCAGTCTGTCAGTCTGTCAGTCTGTCAGTCTGTCAGTCTGTCAGTCTGTCAGTCTGTCAGTCTGTCAGTCTGTCAGTCTGTCAGTCTGTCAGTCTGTCAGTCTGTCAGTCTGTCAGTCTGTCAGTCTGTCAGTCTGTCAGTCTGTCAGTCTGTCAGTCTGTCAGTCTGTCAGTCTGTCAGTCTGTCAGTCTGTCAGTCTGTCAGTCTGTCAGTCTGTCAGTCTGTCAGTCTGTCAGTCTGTCAGTCTGTCAGTCTGTCAGTCTGTCAGCAGTCTGTCAGTCTGTCAGTCTGTCAGTCTGTCAGTCTGTCAGTCTGTCAGTCTGTCAGTCTGTCAGTCTGTCAGTCTGTCAGTCTGTCAGTCTGTCAGTCTGTCAGTCTGTCAGTCTGTCAGTCTGTCAGTCTGTCAGTCTGTCAGTCTGTCAGTCTGTCAGTCTGTCAGTCTGTCAGTCTGTCAGTCTGTCAGTCTGTCAGTCTGTCAGTCTGTCAGTCTGTCAGTCTGTCAGTCTGTCAGTCTGTCAGTCTGTCAGTCTGTCAGTCTGTCAGTCTGTCAGTCTGTCAGTCTGTCAGTCTGTCAGTCTGTCAGTCTGTCAGTCTGTCAGTCTGTCAGTCTGTCAGTCTGTCAGTCTGTCAGTCTGTCAGTCTGTCAGTCTGTCAGTCTGTCAGTCTGTCAGTCTGTCAGTCTGTCAGTCTGTCAGTCTGTCAGTCTGTCAGTCTGTCAGTCTGTCAGTCTGTCAGTCTGTCAGTCTGTCAGTCTGTCAGTCTGTCAGTCTGTCAGTCTGTCAGTCTGTCAGTCTGTCAGTCTGTCAGTCTGTCAGTCTGTCAGTCTGTCAGTCTGTCAGTCTGTCAGTCTGTCAGTCTGTCAGTCTGTCAGTCTGTCAGTCTGTCAGTCTGTCAGTCTGTCAGTCTGTCAGTCTGTCAGTCTGTCAGTCTGTCAGTCTGTCAGTCTGTCAGTCTGTCAGTCTGTCAGTCTGTCAGTCTGTCAGTCTGTCAGTCTGTCAGTCTGTCAGTCTGTCAGTCTGTCAGTCTGTCAGTCTGTCAGTCTGTCAGTCTGTCAGTCTGTCAGTCTGTCAGTCTGTCAGTCTGTCAGTCTGTCAGTCTGTCAGTCTGTCAGTCTGTCAGTCTGTCAGTCTGTCAGTCTGTCAGTCTGTCAGTCTGTCAGTCTGTCAGTCTGTCAGTCTGTCAGTCTGTCAGTCTGTCAGTCTGTCAGTCTGTCAGTCTGTCAGTCTGTCAGTCTGTCAGTCTGTCAGTCTGTCAGTCTGTCAGTCTGTCAGTCTGTCAGTCTGTCAGTCTGTCAGTCTGTCAGTCTGTCAGTCTGTCAGTCTGTCAGTCTGTCAGTCTGTCAGTCTGTCAGTCTGTCAGTCTGTCAGTCTGTCAGTCTGTCAGTCTGTCAGTCTGTCAGTCTGTCAGTCTGTCAGTCTGTCAGTCTGTCAGTCTGTCAGTCTGTCAGTCTGTCAGTCTGTCAGTCTGTCAGTCTGTCAGTCTGTCAGTCTGTCAGTCTGTCAGTCTGTCAGTCTGTCAGTCTGTCAGTCTGTCAGTCTGTCAGTCTGTCAGTCTGTCAGTCTGTCAGTCTGTCAGTCTGTCAGTCTGTCAGTCTGTCAGTCTGTCAGTCTGTCAGTCTGTCAGTCTGTCAGTCTGTCAGTCTGTCAGTCTGTCAGTCTGTCAGTCTGTCAGTCTGTCAGTCTGTCAGTCTGTCAGTCTGTCAGTCTGTCAGTCTGTCAGTCTGTCAGTCTGTCAGTCTGTCAGTCTGTCAGTCTGTCAGTCTGTCAGTCTGTCAGTCTGTCAGTCTGTCAGTCTGTCAGTCTGTCAGTCTGTCAGTCTGTCAGTCTGTCAGTCTGTCAGTCTGTCAGTCTGTCAGTCTGTCAGTCTGTCAGTCTGTCAGTCTGTCAGTCTGTCAGTCTGTCAGTCTGTCAGTCTGTCAGTCTGTCAGTCTGTCAGTCTGTCAGTCTGTCAGTCTGTCAGTCTGTCAGTCTGTCAGTCTGTCAGTCTGTCAGTCTGTCAGTCTGTCAGTCTGTCAGTCTGTCAGTCTGTCAGTCTGTCAGTCTGTCAGTCTGTCAGTCTGTCAGTCTGTCAGTCTGTCAGTCTGTCAGTCTGTCAGTCTGTCAGTCTGTCAGTCTGTCAGTCTGTCAGTCTGTCAGTCTGTCAGTCTGTCAGTCTGTCAGTCTGTCAGTCTGTCAGTCTGTCAGTCTGTCAGTCTGTCAGTCTGTCAGTCTGTCAGTCTGTCAGTCTGTCAGTCTGTCAGTCTGTCAGTCTGTCAGTCTGTCAGTCTGTCAGTCTGTCAGTCTGTCAGTCTGTCAGTCTGTCAGTCTGTCAGTCTGTCAGTCTGTCAGTCTGTCAGTCTGTCAGTCTGTCAGTCTGTCAGTCTGTCAGTCTGTCAGTCTGTCAGTCTGTCAGTCTGTCAGTCTGTCAGTCTGTCAGTCTGTCAGTCTGTCAGTCTGTCAGTCTGTCAGTCTGTCAGTCTGTCAGTCTGTCAGTCTGTCAGTCTGTCAGTCTGTCAGTCTGTCAGTCTGTCAGTCTGTCAGTCTGTCAGTCTGTCAGTCTGTCAGTCTGTCAGTCTGTCAGTCTGTCAGTCTGTCAGTCTGTCAGTCTGTCAGTCTGTCAGTCTGTCAGTCTGTCAGTCTGTCAGTCTGTCAGTCTGTCAGTCTGTCAGTCTGTCAGTCTGTCAGTCTGTCAGTCTGTCAGTCTGTCAGTCTGTCAGTCTGTCAGTCTGTCAGTCTGTCAGTCTGTCAGTCTGTCAGTCTGTCAGTCTGTCAGTCTGTCAGTCTGTCAGTCTGTCAGTCTGTCAGTCTGTCAGTCTGTCAGTCTGTCAGTCTGTCAGTCTGTCAGTCTGTCAGTCTGTCAGTCTGTCAGTCTGTCAGTCTGTCAGTATGTCAGTATGTCAGTATGTCAGTCTGTCAGTCTGTCAGTCTGTCAGTCTGTCAGTCTGTCAGTCTGTCAGTCTGTCAGTCTGTCAGTCTGTCAGTCTGTCAGTCTGTCAGTCTGTCAGTCTGTCAGTCTGTCAGTCTGTCAGTCTGTCAGTCTGTCAGTCTGTCAGTCTGTCAGTCTGTCAGTCTGTCAGTCTGTCAGTCTGTCAGTCTGTCAGTCTGTCAGTCTGTCAGTCTGTCAGTCTGTCAGTCTGTCAGTCTGTCAGTCTGTCAGTCTGTCAGTCTGTCAGTCTGTCAGTCTGTCAGTCTGTCAGTCTGTCAGTCTGTCAGTCTGTCAGTCTGTCAGTCTGTCAGTCTGTCAGTCTGTCAGTCTGTCAGTCTGTCAGTCTGTCAGTCTGTCAGTCTGTCAGTCTGTCAGTCTGTCAGTCTGTCAGTCTGTCAGTCTGTCAGTCTGTCAGTCTGTCAGTCTGTCAGTCTGTCAGTCTGTCAGTCTGTCAGTCTGTCAGTCTGTCAGTCTGTCAGTCTGTCAGTCTGTCAGTCTGTCAGTCTGTCAGTCTGTCAGTCTGTCAGTCTGTCAGTCTGTCAGTCTGTCAGTCTGTCAGTCTGTCAGTCTGTCAGTCTGTCAGTCTGTCAGCAGTCTGTCAGTCTGTCAGTCTGTCAGTCTGTCAGTCTGTCAGCAGTCTGTCAGTCTGTCAGTCTGTCAGTCTGTCAGTCTGTCAGTCTGTCAGTCTGTCAGCAGTCTGTCAGTCTGTCAGTCTGTCAGTCTGTCAGCAGTCTGTCAGTCTGTCAGTCTGTCAGTCTGTCAGTCTGTCAGTCTGTCAGTCTGTCAGTCTGTCAGTCTGTCAGTCTGTCAGCAGTCTGTCAGTCTGTCAGTCTGTCAGTCTGTCAGTCTGTCAGTCTGTCAGTCTGTCAGTCTGTCAGTCTGTCAGTCTGTCAGTCTGTCAGTCTGTCAGTCTGTCAGTCTGTCAGTCTGTCAGTCTGTCAGTCTGTCAGTCTGTCAGTCTGTCAGTCTGTCAGTCTGTCAGTCTGTCAGTCTGTCAGTCTGTCAGTCTGTCAGTCTGTCAGTCTGTCAGTCTGTCAGTCTGTCAGTCTGTCAGTCTGTCAGTCTGTCAGTCTGTCAGTCTGTCAGTCTGTCAGTCTGTCAGTCTGTCAGTCTGTCAGTCTGTCAGTCTGTCAGTCTGTCAGTCTGTCAGTCTGTCAGTCTGTCAGTCTGTCAGTCTGTCAGTCTGTCAGTCTGTCAGTCTGTCAGTCTGTCAGTCTGTCAGTCTGTCAGTCTGTCAGTCTGTCAGTCTGTCAGTCTGTCAGTCTGTCAGTCTGTCAGTCTGTCAGTCTGTCAGTCTGTCAGTCTGTCAGTCTGTCAGTCTGTCAGTCTGTCAGTCTGTCAGTCTGTCAGTCTGTCAGTCTGTCAGTCTGTCAGTCTGTCAGTCTGTCAGTCTGTCAGTCTGTCAGTCTGTCAGTCTGTCAGTCTGTCAGTCTGTCAGTCTGTCAGTCTGTCAGTCTGTCAGTCTGTCAGTCTGTCAGTCTGTCAGTCTGTCAGTCTGTCAGTCTGTCAGTCTGTCAGTCTGTCAGTCTGTCAGTCTGTCAGTCTGTCAGTCTGTCAGTCTGTCAGTCTGTCAGTCTGTCAGTCTGTCAGTCTGTCAGTCTGTCAGTCTGTCAGTCTGTCAGTCTGTCAGTCTGTCAGTCTGTCAGTCTGTCAGTCTGTCAGTCTGTCAGTCTGTCAGTCTGTCAGTCTGTCAGTCTGTCAGTCTGTCAGTCTGTCAGTCTGTCAGTCTGTCAGTCTGTCAGTCTGTCAGTCTGTCAGTCTGTCAGTCTGTCAGTCTGTCAGTCTGTCAGTCTGTCAGTCTGTCAGTCTGTCAGTCTGTCAGTCTGTCAGTCTGTCAGTCTGTCAGTCTGTCAGTCTGTCAGTCTGTCAGTCTGTCAGTCTGTCAGTCTGTCAGTCTGTCAGTCTGTCAGTCTGTCAGTCTGTCAGTCTGTCAGTCTGTCAGTCTGTCAGTCTGTCAGTCTGTCAGTCTGTCAGTCTGTCAGTCTGTCAGTCTGTCAGTCTGTCAGTCTGTCAGTCTGTCAGTCTGTCAGTCTGTCAGTCTGTCAGTCTGTCAGTCTGTCAGTCTGTCAGTCTGTCAGTCTGTCAGTCTGTCAGTCTGTCAGTCTGTCAGTCTGTCAGTCTGTCAGTCTGTCAGTCTGTCAGTCTGTCAGTCTGTCAGTCTGTCAGTCTGTCAGTCTGTCAGTCTGTCAGTCTGTCAGTCTGTCAGTCTGTCTGCCAGTCTGTCAGTGTGTCTTTCAGTCTGTCCGTCTGTCCGTCCATCTGTAGCGCGGATTGCGGGCGTACGGATTGAGCTACAGACTTGAAATTTTGCGCAGATCCGTTTTTCGTAAAATGCAAGGCTATATTCGTTCATGGGCAAAAATGGGGTACCCCCCATAGGAACGAAGCCGTTTTTTACGAATATCTGAAACTGTGTTATAATATACGGCCTACATTAAAGTATTGTTTAGGGTATTTTGTTATGTTAAACTATGTTCAATTATGTTTTGTTTTGAGTTTTTTGCCTTTTATCAGTCGTGAAAGTTTTTTCTGTTAAACCTGAATTAGGTCCAGTACAACTGTGGCACTGTGTTATCACCGTGAAGGTTCATGTTTCGGGCTCACGGGAGTGACGAAGCACTTGTCAGATAGAGTTGTGTCAACTCCTCCTGCTCTCTATTACAGAAATTGTTTATTAGGAACTTACAAGAAGTTTATATATTCACCATCTGATTCGGCTATGCGAATTATTTTAGAAAATCTCCGTTGTGCACAAATGTCCATTCATTGGAATCACAGTCGAAAACCATTCGCATTTGCAATAGTAAATGCACAACAATATATTCAATTATTTTATTAAAAATCAAAATCTAAATTTTCATTGCCGCTGTTATGCTGTGTTTGCTGCTTGTAGTACCGATTTCACATTTATACTCTTTTTATGCTCCTTTGTGTGTATTGAATCTGATGTATTCTCATGTTATTTCGTTCTTTTCGCTCTTAAAAGTTTCGCTCTTAACGGCAAGAGCGTTTGCTGTGGTTTCCGACACTCGTTCTGGGGAACGAAAATGATTTCTATTTAAGTTTTTGCTTCTTGTTCAAAGCGGTTTGTGGGCCTCGCATAAAAATGAATGAAAGCCTTGAGCGATGGCTGTTGGTTATCATGCACATACATATATAAGTATGTATTTCATTAGTAAGAGAGCGATATTTCGTTCCCAGCATTAAAGTTCTGTTCAGGGTTGTGACTTTTGATTTTCGAAATCGTAGTAAATTGGCCGAAAAATAGTAGTAGAATCGATGAAATAGTAGTAAATTTATGTAATACCTTCATCATTATATATATAACTAATTTGAACGAAAGACTAGAAATGGGAACGTTTCGAACACTGTATGTATGATATTTATTTCATACTTCTCTTATCATAAACCAATTATAAATAAAATTATTATACCCGTATGGTGAAACCGAATATCTCAAAAACGGTGCATCTTATCAAAAAAGTGCAAGAACAAAAGTTATTGAGGATATGATTCTACATAAAACTCCCGTACATCAAAATCCGATTATAATAAATTTTAAAAAATCTTATTGGAAAGTTTTACTTCACAGTGGAATTTTGATACAACTATTTGCCGTTCACTTAAATCACCATACGGATTTTCATCAATTGCCAGATTGGCAATTATAGCTTTTGTTATGTTTTAAATAAAAATTTATTTCCTTAATTTCCTTTTCACTAAAATTTCTTAACGAGACAGACACTTGCTTTTTAGTGCATATATTTGGCAGCCCTAGTGATTAGTGACCTAGAAAATCCCCTAATGCCAGTTTTAGGAGGAAAAATGAGAAAAAATATGTATATTTGAGTTATCCTTACAGGACCTTCCGTTTTGAATTTTGTAAAACCGTTTCTTAGCGAGCCTCTATGAGGGAAGACTAATCTGTGTGCAAAATTTTATCGCAATCGATTTAGCGGTTCTGGAGATACTGTGATGAGTGAGTAAGTGGTATTTGGCTTTTATATACATAGATTGTACTGCTGTGTAAAATGTAAAGAGTGATTCAACTCTACGAAGGATAATACCTGTTATAAATAGAAAAAAAAAATAAAGTTGGAAGTGGTACAATATTGGCCGGAAGTATACTTAAATTACCAACAAAGTTGTCTGAATATTTTTTCCCATAGGTTGGGGAAAGAATTAGAATCATCTTAGATTGTGAGGATAACACTTTATCGTTCGAGAAAAATTATGAATTTTTAGGTGTGGCATTTAGAGGTAAATAATTAACAAAAATAAGATATTTGACTAAAATATCATTTTAAATAGGTTTACCAGATAAAAAGTTGTATCCAACAGTATCAGCAGTATATGGTAATACAGAAGTCTCAATGGTTTATTTGGGTCCTCCATTAGATGGATAATTCTAAAAGCTTGTAAAATAAACATATACTAGTTCTAATATTAAACTTGGTTGCATTTTTAGTTTTAGTTAAATCAGTAAAATATAACACTAACTATGAAGTTACTATTTTATATTTACAAAAATCAAATGTAGAGTAACAAATATCTATCAATTAAAGTCGGTTTAATAGTAAATAATATTTTTAACTTTTTAATATATGATTTATCTTGATTTTAATGTTTTTAACTTTTCTATATACAGGGGAATCTCGAAAAGATGAACACTAAAAAACACGGCCGTGTCATCTTTTCGAGATCGTTCATCTTTTTGGAAGGAGTTTTGACTGAAAGAGGACATATGTATGTTACATAAACGTCATTCTAAAAGAAATCAAAGGCAGCAAAAAATTAAAAACAACAAAAGCGTTATGTAAGAACCAGCGTGCATTTCAAAATTCAGTTGTAATGTACATAATATATTTCTTTAGAAATTATATTTTCTGAAAAAACCACTGATTTTGGTTTGTCGTCGAGCAGAAAGCTGTTTCAATACTGCTTTTTCTCTTAATTTTCGGAGATTTATAATAGTGACAAAATTGGAGTCGCATTGTTCCGCAAATTTTAAGCAAATGTTGACAGCCGCAATTGCATTTGCTGGCAACTGTTTTGTATGAAGAACCCTTTTTTTATTTCTTTGATAACATCACATTTTTATTTTAAGTTTAAAAATCTAACGCGGCCCTTAACTGGCGGCATCTTTGTTGTAGCGGAATTCACTTTTTACTGGACAAACAAACTCAAGCACTACCACAAGAATATACCGTCACTCCAGAAATACAGTTACTCCAGAAATACCCAAACTAATTGTGTGAAAAAAGAAAAGAAAAGGATTGTACCACGAGGCGTTCATCTTTTAGAACGTTAAGATTCTTCTCGTTCATGTTTTAGAACACTCCAATATTAAAAGTATGCCGTTCATCTTTTTGGGATTTCTATCATTTCGATCGTGCATCTTTTCGAGATTCCCCTGTATATAAGGGCGGGTCGATTTTTTTCGACCAGAGCGTATAGCATATTCACAGGTCGATTATCTTAGACTCGTCACTTTTCGTGACTCGAAATTGCCTGTTGTTGTTGGTACAAAATAACAAATACAATAAGCAAATTTCGAGTCACGAAAAGTGACGCATCGAAGATAATCGACCTGTCAGATTCTATACTAAATTCTAAAAAAAAATGCCAAAGAAACCATAGGTCAAAAATGAATTTTGATGTCCCCAAAATTACATTGAAATCTCTTTTTAACCGACTTCCAAAAAAGGAGGAGGTTATCAATTCGTTTTGGTCCAACTTTATTTATTTATTTATTTATTTTATATCTGTATGTACTTGGGTGCCGTTGCATGGATTTTGTTGAAACGTTGGTGGATGACAGAGTTCACTCCCTAGTTGGTCCCATTTTAATTTCCCCTCTCTCCGACGTTTCCCGGCCTTCCCCTCCCCTGTCAACTCCCAATCGGATGGTCCGATCGATCTGAAAATTTGTATGCGTACATTTTGGGGGACGGCTAGTGTTTTCCCCTTATCTATTTTCCCCTACCCCTTTCGCTTCTTAACCCCTCCCCTGTCAACTCCCAATCGGATGGTCCGATCGATCTGAAAGTTTGTATGCGTACATTTTGGGGGACGGCTAGTGTTTTCCCCTTATCTATTTTCCCCTACCCCTTTCGCTTCTTAACCCCTCCCCTATCAACTCCCAATCGGATGGTCCGATCGATCTGAAAATTTGTATGCTCACATTTTGGGGGACGGCTTGTGTTTTCCCCTTATCTATTTTCCCCTACCCCTTTCGCTTCTTAACCCCTCCCCTATCAACTCCCAATCGGATGGTCCGATCGATCTGAAAATTTGTATGCTCACATTTTGGGGGACGGCTAGTGTTTTCCCCTTATCTATTTTCCCCTACCCCTTTCGCTTCTTAACCCCTCCCCTGTCCCCTAATCGGATGGTCCGATCGGTCTGAAAATTTTTATGCGTATATTTTGGGGGGCAGCGAATCCTTCAACCCTCAAAACAAACACATATGGGGGTTTTTAGGGTCGCCTAATCCAATTCTAATGTTTAGAAGTCTGTAAGGTTAACGAAAGGTTTCTGTCGATCTAAAAAATGTTGGTGACGACCCCCAAAATTTTTGCTGTCGACCTCTAAAATTTAGTTTACAACTTACTGTTGCCATCCCTAAAAATTCGCTGTTTGGACCGATCAAAGTTTTGCTCTACCCATTTCCTAACATTAAATAGGTATATCCTATAATATAATACGAGGACTGTCGTCCTTCTGTCTGTCAGTCTGTCTGTCTGCACAATGGATCTCGAAAACAGGCCTAACGATTTTCATGAAACTTGGGTGTTAGGGATTTTCGGGGACAAAAATACGATCTAGATAGGTATCCCCTCTGAGAAAATTCCCCTTCGACACCCCTCGCCTGGTATCTTCCAATTCGGTGGTCCGATCTTAATGAAGCTTTACAGTATTACTAAGAAGGCTAAGGGGTTTGATTTTCCACTACAAAACCTGACTTTTCCCTCCCCTCGATACCCCTCGCCTGGTTTCTTCGAATTGGCTGGTCCGATCTTAATGAAACTTTCCAGTGTCACTAAGGGGGTTGAAGGCTATCGATTCGTAACGCCGTTTTCGCACGCGGGCTGCGGCTTTACTTGCTCTACCCATTTCCTAACATTAAATATATCTATATAATGTATATACCAAAAATCACTAAAAATTATAAAATAAAAAACTTTTTAAAAAAAAGTAAAAAAAACCGACTTAAAAATGCACTAAAAAGGAAAAAATAATTTTTTTGGAAGTTGGTGCCAAAATAGAAACAAACAATTTGCTCTCTTTTATTGTACAATCTAAAAGTATTAAAATACATATTGAATGGGTTTTATATTCCCCAAATTTTGAATATCGATTCTTGTCACTATAAAAAATTTATTTTTATCACATCGAATATTTGCAATGCATTAAACGAAACGCGGGATGTAAAAATTATAGTCATTGTGATATTTTAACCGCGAGTCTATTGTACATAAAAGTACTCGACAACTGTAAAAAGCTTTTGATTGTCTTAACAATTCTTGTTACAATAAAATTATTTGTAACACTCAAGAAATGTGAATAGAAGTCCTCTTTAAGTTTCTATTTTGGCACCAACTTCCAAAAAAATTATTTTTTCCTTTTTAGTGCATTTTTAAGTCGGTTTTTTTTACTTTTTTTTAAAAAGTTTTTTTTTGTAATTATCAGGAAGTTTATTTGTAGTAGCTCGAATTTTTCGAAAACTTTTTAACCAATCGACGTGGTCAGTATGTCGTCGTGTTTTCCTATTATACTAAAGGCGCTTATTTCAAATTGTTTTTCTTAAATAAGTCGACCCCGCTCCCACTTCTCCCCTCACCCTCAAGCTTATTTTAAAAATAATAAAAATTGCGGCACATAGGATTCGAACCAGGGACCAATAGCTTGCACCCCAACAGACATAGCGATTGAGCCACTCACAATTCTGGCATTAGTTGTTTAAATGTATTATAGGTGCAACAAATTAAGCAAACTTTGATCGAAATCATGAATTCAAAAAAGTGTTTGACGTATTTATATATTCAAAAAATATTATGTTTGACGGGTAAATCAACAGAGTTTTTTAAACGTATTTTCGTCACCGAATTTTTGAGTGATTGATTAGTGTAGCGTGGAAAAGATTAGCTCCGAGTAAATGTTTCTGTGGGATTATTTTTTTTTTAATTTTTGATTTTATTGTTTAAATGTTATTCATATATTATAATAACCTTATAGGTTTTAAGGCTTGTGTTCAAAATTTGAGAAGTACTCAACCGATTTGGACGAAGTTTTTAAGGGCAGACCAACTGCAACACGGGGACTATGGCCTAATTGCAGATTTTTCAGTCCCATGACAAAATTTGTTTGTTTAAATGATTTTTAGAGGTCTTTCTTTGTGGTAAATTTGGTTTTTGTGAAGCTTTATCGAGTTTTGAGTATATTCATATATTAATTTTTTTTTGTTAAACATCAAATGATCTGAAATGATCCAATACAGGAAAACCTGTTTTGGCCAGACTCGCACAGAACCAAGAAATTTGTCCGGCTTCTGGCTTATACAGATTTCTGGCTTATACAGGTTGGAGTAAAAAACACGGGTTTTTATTTTGTTTTACGATAATGTAACTATATACACTTTTTGGAGTAAAAAACACGGGTTTTTATTTTGTTTTACGATAATGTAACTATATACAAAACTATACGATGAAACCTCGTAGTGTAAATTTTTGAATTTGTGCATTACTTTTGAGCCTAAAAATGTCCCAGTTCTTGAACAATGATCCGGTTTATAAAAAAATATGACATACATGTGACAATAAAAAGTAGGAAGATTTCGAATTGATTTCAATTAGAGACGAGAGATGAAAAATACTCCCAATAAAACTGTTGTCTGACGTTTTTATGAAAGAAATTTTTCCTCTAAACTATGTCTTCCTTCTCCTTGCTGAAACAAGATCTACTTGAAGCGTCTATTTATAAAATAAGTTAATAACTTTGGGCAAGATTTTATGCATTTTCAAAACTTGCGGATATGGTTTTTAGCATAAACTATTGCTGTGGGTTTGAATAACCCTTCCGGAGCTTGGAAACGAACAAAATCATTTTACATTGATTTTTCTGTTAAAATTTTGATAGAACTCCAATTAGAATTCAAACTATAGATTTATTTTGGTCTTTAGAACCTTTTTGGCTCAAAGTATTTTTCAAAAAATTCTAAAATCTTTTTTATTTGTATGGGGGAGGGGAGAGCAAATATTCCGATTTACCCACTGACTAGGGCAAATCAAATTTTTATGTCATGCTAAACACTTTACTGTAACTAATTTTTTGATCGGGCGATTTGTTCTATGCTTTAGAAATCTGTGGTCACAAGGAAAAACCGCTTAAGTCGAGTTATGTAGTTTTAAAGGTTGGTGCATATTTGAATTCTCCTTATCCAGTTCTATATTCTGTCAAAATTTGGTTTTGATGCTGTACCCTATGAGGAATGGTAGAGCAAAAACCATATAACCTAAGTCAGTTTTGCTTGCAAAAAAAAATAATCAAAACTTTAAACCCAAATTACTCAAAACACGCTTTTTCGACTTAAGCAGTTTTTCCTTGTGACCACAGAAATGGTCTACTAACTCTAAAAACATTTTAATATAGAAAAAAGGTTCCGGCTTATACAAAGAAAATTATGTCCGGGTTCGCGTTAAGCAGGTTCCGGCTTATCCAGATTCATGGAAAACCACTTCAAAATCACGGGACTTGAAAACTTTTCGGCTTAGATAGGTTTCCGGCTTATACAGAGCCCGGCTTATACAGGGCCCGGCTTATACAGGTTTAACTGTATCTAAAAAATCTAAGGAATGGTCCATTCGATGTGAAAAATAATAAATTTGATTTCATAATTTTACTCAAATAAATCATCAAGTTTTTCATTAAAACTTATGTAAATAACTTAGTTTTTCAATACTCTGTCGTTGTTGGAAATTTAACTTTAATGATTAATTATAAGCGGAAAATTTTGACAAAGCTATTATTATATTGTATTTTCCCATTCGACCTGCGTTTTCCATGACCATCAACAAATATCAGGGCCAAACATTTGACAAAGTGGGGATTGTGTGGTACGAGCCCGTTTTCTCCCACGGGCAAATATACGTTGTCCTCTCAGGTAATTTATTTGTGTCAATAGCTAGAATTTTGTTGTTTTTAATTTCAACTTTTCTCATGTCTAAAAAGGTATTGAAAATTGAAATAAAATATAGAAATGCTTTTCCCATGGAGATTTACTAATCATGCCAATCGCGAATATCTAAATATGTGTGAATGTGTATAAATATGTGTGAATGTGTATAAAAATGTGTGGATGTTGGAGTTATAGAATTCAAAATACAATAATTTATACAATTAAAAAAGGTATGGCACAGTAAAATTGTATACATTTTTTTGAAGTCATACTTTTTTTTATTAAAGTAAATAACCCGATTGATACATTATTTAAAAAAATCAGTTGTGGTCAACACAAAACTTTCTTCTACAAAATCTACGACCCTGTGCAATTTACGCTAGAGCCCTGTCGCGTTGTCAACCTAAGACGACCTCCCAATAAATTCTTGGTTTATTCAAAAATATCAAAAATGTACAAAATTTGAGATAACTTGAGAACGGTAAAAGATATCAATTTACGGTAAATGGCAAAAATGTAGAAAATGTTAACATCTTTAATTATTCTTTTAACTGATTTGTCGAAAAACCGTTAGTTTGCAAATTATTCGCAAAAATATGATTTTTTACATATTAATGAAAATATCTCAATAACGGTAAAATATAACGGATAACGGTAAAAGACAAAATTGTGCAGAATGCCATTCTCATTAATTCACTTCATACATTCAGTCAGCAAAAACCCGTTAGTTTTCGAGATAATCGCAAAAAACTGTTTTTTTGGAAATAACGGTTTATCTCGATAACAGGTGGAGATATCGAGTTATAGCTAAAGACAAAAGTGTGGGAAATTTTATTTTCTCCAAGTTTTGTCATACTTAAGGCCACTAAAAAACGCGTAGTTTGGGAGTAAATCGAGAAAAACGAAATTGCGATTTTTGAAAAACCGCCATTTTGGATACTTCCGGTTAACGGATTTCCACCAAAAGTTGATAGGATCGTCCCCTTTCAGGACCCAACATGCCTATAAAATTTCATGGCGCTAGCTCTATTAGTTTTTGAGAAATCTTGTACACAGACTGACAGACAGACTGACAGACAGACTGACAGACAGAAAGACATTTTTTAAATATGACTCCAATCGACTCAGGAGTGATCGGGAAATGTTTTTTAGGAAAAATTAAGAGGTCGAAATTTTTCATGAATACAATACTTTATTATACTCCGTAGAAGAAAGTAAAAAACTCATGTTAATGGTGAATATAGGGCCTAACTAGTCTCTACGAGGCTTACTATTACCTCCTTGTGTCACACAATATGTACGTCGATCAAAGTTTAAAGACAACCGACTATGTTAGAATAGAACAGATTGTGTAAAAAATTACAACTAAAATACGAAAAACTTAAATATGGTGAAATTTTAAGGTGAAACTAGCTTGGCCTCAGCTTGGCCCCAGATTGACCAAATAGTGGCGCTTTTAATGCGAAACTAGCCTCTACGAGGCCTGCTCTAAAGTTAGCATGTCACAAACCGTTGTTTGGAGAAAAAGTAGTAAGTGCTAGAAGACCGCAAAAGATTTACCTCTATCTTCGGTAATACAGTCACTTTGCCCAATAATTTTGTATGAACTGAAACTCAGTGACTGCAAAATACAGTGGAGGCCCAATATATCGACCTACATATATAATGTTCAGCCCGTACGTTAAATCGGGTTCGTTATAACGAAATGCGCATTAAAGATCAACATACAGCCATGTTCAAAAGTGTTAGGCACCATTTCAAAATCAATTTTTTCCTGTTTACGTGTTATTATATACACAGTGAAACAATGTGATTTTAAGAATATCAAAATTTATTTATCTGACTAATATTACGTGGGCCCACCCCTAGCCCTTATTACAGCAGCGAGTCTTTTCGGCATTGTCGCTACAAGCCTATTTTCGTGTCGTCACTTATAAAATCCCATTCCTCCTGAATAGCCCTTTTCAGGGTATCTTCTAATGTTATTTCTGTGTTTCCGGATATTTTTCTTCAAAATACTCCACAAATGCTCTATCAAAATCTATGATTTCTTTGTAAAAAATGGGGGTGGCTAACACTTTTGAACATGGCTGTATGTTTTTATGAACATTATCATAATGAGATTTTAGATTGAGGTAAATTTTAATACGATTTATTCTTAAGTGGGATAATGCTTTAATGTATGTATAAGCGTTACAAATCCCACTTAAACTGATTACATTACCTTAAAAGTTTAATTTTTCGTGACGGTTTCACGTATAACACACATTATTTACGTAACAAATAGTTTTTCGTTATATAGAATAACAAAATTTTTCGTCTTTCACTATAGAGATGCTAATAATAATAATAATAATACAATAATATAATAATAATACGTAATAATAATTCGAAACTGCTGTTCGCTATACTGGACGTTAGTTATATAGGTATACAATATAGTGGACACCCGGAAGGAAAATTTTTTCTTCGCGGGTAAAAATATCTGTAACGGTTCTCGAAATATTTGAAAAAATTGTTCACATAAGATATTTCAGTAAATTCAATCAAACGAAAAACTTAAATATTGACCAATTTTAAAATAAAACTAGCTTGGCCTGAGCTTGGCCAAACAGTGGGCTTTTAGTACGAAACTAGGCGTCTACGAGTGATAACCTACCCTAGAGTTATCACGTTACAAACTATTTTTTGGGAGAAAAACACTAAGTGCTGGCGAAATCTTTTGCGGTCTTCTAACACTTACTACTTTTTCTCCAAACAACGGTTTGTGACATGCTAACTTTAGAGCAGGCCTCGTAGAGGCTAGTTTCGCATTAAAAGCGCCACTATTTGGTCAATCTGGGGCCAAGCTGAGGCCAAGCTCCTATTATACTAAAGGCGCTTATTTCAAATCGTTTTTCTTAAATAAGTCGACCCCGCTCCCACTTCTCCCCTCACCCTCAAGCTTATTTTAAAAATAATAAAAATTGCCGCACATAGGATTCGAACCAAGGACCAATAGCTTGCATCCCAACAGACATAGCGATTGAGCCACTCACAATTCATTCATTAGTTGTTTAAATGGATTATAGGTGCAACAAATTAAGCAAACTTTGATCGAAATTATGAATTCAAAAAAATGTTTGACGTATTTATAAATTTAAAAACAAAATATGTTTGACGGTTAAATCAACAAAGTTTTTGTAGTGGATACGTCTTGGATTTTGGTTATGGGTGGATTTTGGTTATGGGGGGCTTGCTGCCATGATAACAAATTTGCAATCGATGATACTCGATAGTTTGTGGTGACATCCGAACAGAAACTGTGTTATAAGATCCGGCCTACATTAAAGCATTGTTTAGGGTATTTTGTTATGTTAAACTATGTTCAATTAACTTTTTAAGAATCAAAATCTAAATTTTTACTGCCGCTGTTATGCTGTGTTTGCTGCTTGTAGTACAGATTTCACATATACATATACTCTTTTTATGTTTTCTTTGTGGTATTAGTATTGAATATTTGGAAGAGGCACAGGAAAGAGAACACGACGAAGTATGTTGAGGTTGAGTGAAAGCTTTTACTCTTGATTGTTTCTCTTCTCTATATGGGTTGTTCTGGTTCTGGAAATTCATTTTACTTGATTGTTTCTCTTGATTGTTTCTCTTGATTGCCCAGTGTTTCCTTTAATTTCTGTATACTAGTTGTGTGAGCAGGCCGATTGTGTTTAAGATTTCAGTTGCTGTAAATTGAAATTGCTTTGTTGTTTTTATCGTGTAATTTTATTTTATTTTGATTTTTATTTGTTTTTCATCTGTGGGCGTTTTCATGAATGCAAGTTCTGCAAATAACACAAAAGCTTTTGATAATAATAAACCTAGTTATATGTTATTCGTTTAGTTAGTTTACTTTCGCAAATTACTGGGGAACTATTACGGGGAGATGGAAGAAAATGTTTTGTGCAATTTGTGCAACTTCCGAGTATATTTATGAAAATGCCCTATAACATTTTAGAATTAAACATTTGTTCGTTGTGTTGCAAGTGAAATTTGATTTTTAGGTACAAGATGCCGAAATTCACCAAACGGAAAGGCACATCCCGTAATGGGCACCTTAAACGTTCAATATATTGAACAATATTTTAATTCCTATTATATTTAATAAATAAGTTATATTTAAACGCGTGTTTTATTTTGATATAATTAATTCCTATTATATTTAATAAATAAGTTATATTTAAACGCGTGTTTTATTTTGAAGTTATAACAATTGGCGACGAGTAAAAATAATAAGGTGCAAAATTGAAATTTGATTTTCGAATAAGAATTGTTGGAATTGATAGTTTTGGAGATGGCTAGTTTGGAAAACATCAGCAAATTCGATTATCAGCGAAATAGTTGGTCTATTTTTAAGAGCCAAATAAATAGTTTTTTCATCGCTAATGGTATCGGCGACACCGGTGAAGCTAAGAAGAGGGCATTGCTTTTAAACGCTTTAACTGAGGAATCGTTTAAATTATTAAGCAGTCTACTTCATACTGACAAAATAGATGATACAGCATTTGAAAATCTAATTAAGGCATTTGATAATCATTTCAAGCCATCAGTGTCGGGATTTTCAGAACGCTATAAATTCTATTGTGCAACAAAGGAGAGCTCTGAAACCGTACAACAATGGGCGGCACGAGTGCGATCGTTAGCGGTAAACTGTAGCTTTGCTGGTTCTGAACTTAATACTATTGTACGAGATAAGTTTATCATCAGATTCGACAAAGGACCGATCAAGGACAAACTGTTTTTAGAGGACGTAGCTTCATTGTCACTGGAGAAGCAATTGAAATTGCTCAAGCGACGGATTGCATTCGATACCGTTATGAACCTGTGAAACAGGAAACAACGAGCGAGGGATTTTTCGTCTGAGGTCAAAAGAGGAGATGCGTTCGAAGAACGAAATCAATCATGGCAGTGGCAGCAGTGGAGTATAATCTGGACGTGACAACAACCCTCAGCGCAAGCAGTTTAACGTCACTCTCCAAGGAATTAATTTTTTGTCACAGAATGAGAATTGTGATTATAAGCAAGTAGTGGAAAAATTCGCTAACCTTTTTTCGGGTGAGTTGGGAACATTTAATAAAGGGTTAGTCTCACTAAAACTCAAAGAGGGGATATGTCCTAAGTTTTTCAAACCACGTTCAATTCCTTTTGCACTCAGACAGAAAGTGGAAAAGGAGATTGATAAATTAGTGAATTATAAAATCACTGTAAATCCCAGCTTGGTGGTTAAGCAGTACCCAATTCCGCGGATTGATGAACTTTTTGCACGATGGCATGGTGGCGTGGAATTTTCGAAGCTAGATTTATCTATGGCTTATCAGCAGTTGGTACTGGATCCTGAGTCGAAGAAATTAACAACAATCTCAACCACAAAGGGTTTATTTCAATATAGTCGACTAGTTTTTGGATTGTCATCTGCACCGGCAATTTTTCAGCGAGTCATGGAAGGGTTACTTTCGGGAATCGAAGGTGTTATAGTTTTTCTAGACGACGTGCTGATCACTGCTTCTGATCGCAAATCTCTTTTAAGTAGATTCCATTGAGTGTTATCTGTTTTGAGCGATGCAGGGCTTAGATTAACTAAAGATAAGTGTTCGTTTTTTCAAAAATCGGTAACGTATCTAGGACATGTTATAGATAAAGATGGGTTGCGTCCATGCTTGGATAAATTACAAGCTATTTCAAGTTTAACTTATCCTAAAACGCTTCAAGAGTTACAATCGTTTTTAGGAGTCATAAATTACTATAGGAAGTTTCTGCCGGACATCACAAACCTATGTGCACCGTTGTATGAGTTGCTTAAGCGAAATGTTACATTCGTTTGGTTGTCAAATCACTCCGCAGCGGTTGATCAAATTAAGTCAGAATTGATGAAAAATAGAGCATTAGCACATTTTGACCCGAGTTTATCAACAAAGCTAGTCGTAGATGCGAGCCCAGTTGGTTTGGGGGCTGTTTTGGCTCAAGTGTACCCCAACGGTTTGGAAAGGCCTATAGAGTTCGCATCCTGAAAACTTACTACTAGCGAGCGGAACTATTCGCAGTTAGATCGGGAAGCTATGGCGATTTTTTACGGGGTAAAAAAGTTTCACCATTATTTATATGGGCGAAGTTTTACGCTAGTAACAGATAACAAGCCTTTAGTATATATTTTTGGACCAAAGAAAGGAATTCCTGAGGTTGCGGCTAATCGGTTGCAAGAAGTAGCTTTAGCGTTGTCATTTTTTTTAATATTGAAAATGACTGCGTTTTTCGCTGTCTATTTCTCTAGGTCTCCGGGTTCTGACAAAAGTTTCAGTAGTGAGCAATCTGTAGATTCTGGAAACGTATTTATTAATTATGTGAATGACATCGATGAGTTGCCTATTACGTTCGAACAGATTAGAAAGGATACGAAGTCGGATAGCCTTCTCGAAAGTGTTATAAAGTATTTGTTAGAGGGTTGGACAGAAAATGAAATTTCTCAAGAGTTGCGTCCTTTCTACAATAGAAGAAATGAGCTTAATATTGAAAATGACTGCGTTTTTTGGGGCTATCGCGTTGTAATTCCTCTGGCTCTGAGAGAGCGAGTGTTAAGGGAAATACGCAAAAGTCATTTAGGAGCAAGCAAAATGAAGGCAATGGCTCGAAATTATTGTTGGTGGCCGTGTATGGATGCGGATTTAGAAAACATTTCAAAATCTTGCAATGGTTGTTTGCAGACGCGCAGTAGCCCATGCAAAAGTTCCTTAGTGACTTGGCAGTGGCCAGCAGAGTCTTGGAGCAGAATTCATGTTGACTACATGGGACCGTTTATGAACAAATGGTTTTTGGTGATCGTGGATAGTCACAGGAAATGGCTTGAGTGCTTCGACATGAGAGAGTACTAGTAGGGTTACAATTTCTGCTTTACGTGGTGTTTTTGCAAGATTCGGAATACCCAAGGTATTAGTGTCAGATAACGGAACTTGTTTTGTTTCCTCTGAATTTCAGACGTTTCTCAAGTGCAATGGAATTTACCATGTCACAATTCCTGTCGGAAATCCTGCTAGAAATTGTCAAGCGGAAAGTTCCGTCAAAATAGTTAAAAACGGTTTAAAGCGCGCACTAATTGGTTCTAGTGTTTCTAACATTGACGCTATTTTGAGTCGCTTTTTGCTAGATTATAGAAGTTCTGTTCACGCAACTACTGGAGTTTCACCAGCTGAATTGTTCTTTCGCAGAAAGCTGAGAACAAGATTGGATCTACTTAATCCTTTTGGTAATAAGAAGTTAGACTTAACTAATGTTCAAAAAAATGTTGAAAATCAACAAAATAAACAAAAATTGCATTTTAAAGGAAGAGATAGAGTTAGTTTCAAGTTAAATGATTTTGTTATTGTTAATGATTATAGTATTCCAGGGAAAATTAGCTGGATTAAAGCTAAAATTGAAAAAATCATTGGTAAACAAACATATTTAGTTTCAGTGATAGATACAGATAAGATTTGGAAGCGTCATATAAATCAAATGTTAAGTTGTAATGAAACGGAAAACAATTCTGTTAACTCTATTCTTAACGATAAATATACTAGATTAAGTGAATGTAATTCAAAGGTTTCACAAACCAAAGAAAGTATTTTAGATCAACCACAAAATTTTGAAAAAAATATAGAGGCTAGTTCTAGCAATTCGCAAGTTTTAGAAAAGCGGTTTTTAAGGCCAAGAAAGCCTATTAAATATACTTACAAGGAACCTTTTTCAGGTGTCCGCCTCCGATTCTCTTCGCATTGACATATGTTATAGAACTCAAAAAACTAAGCGACACGTATTTTTTTATATCTGCGGATATTCGGTTTTAAGGGGGGAAACCCCCCCTCGAAAATCCTGCGAAAAATCGATTTTTGGCCATAACTCGGCAACCAATAGTCCGATTTGAACGAAACCAAAACGAAAACTTTTCTTTTTGCGAGAAGAATGAAACTGCGAAAAGAAAAATTTAAAATTACTATGATAGGGTAGAGGGACCAATATTCGACCATGGTTTTTCAGCCCCCCTCCCTCCTATAATTGCCGCGCTTTAAAACTGATTACATATTTTGAAAGGCCTATCAAAACTAAAGTTTACCTGTTTTTGCATTTGACCAGAAAAACTCAAATAATAGGGTAAGTGACCCTTTTTCCATCCCTTCAAACTAATTTTTTTACAATAAATTTTCATCCAATTGGGAAAGAACTTTCATGAGCAAGACGTGTTTTTTATATCGACAGACATTCGAGTTTATGGCAAAATTTGGGAGGGGAGGCTTTCTGAACCGTGTACACGTAACGTTCACTTAAAAGCAAATTCAAAAACTGCCGCAAATACAGCACTGATTTTTGTTCTCAAGGTAATGAAGTATTCTTTCGAACGGCACTACAATCCTAAATACATACACTCATACCTCGCTATACGGCCGCTCTTTATACGGCTTTTAGCTATAACGGCCTTCTTTAATTATGGCACTTTTTCGATTTACGGCCCAAAATGTTTCGTTATACGGCCCAAAAAAAATTGCGAAAAAAAAACAAAAGCTATAATTGCCAATCTGGCAATTATTGAAAACCCGTATGGTGATTTAAGTGAACGGCGGTTCATTTTCGTCATCAGATTAGAACCGATTTAAACATTTTAAATTATGTTTTTTATTATGTATATGGACATGTACATATGAATTTTTTTTGTTATTGAACTCATCCTTATATTACTTGTTATGTATTTTTATTTTGTATGTAAGTATTTTTAAATGAAAAAAAAGAAAAAAAATGCATTTTAAACTAAAAACTACGTTATTTAAAAGAAATTGGAACGGATCCTATTGAATTTGTATGGGTTTGTATGAAAATAATTGATTCGTTATACGGCTTTTCGCTTTACGGCCAACTTTCCCGGAACGTATCTAGGCCGTAAAGCGAGGTATGAGTGTATTATGCTTTTGGGTTAAAGGGTGATACAAAAGAGATTTTTTTTTTAAATTTTCTACTTTTTTATATATTTTATACTTCAGCGAAAAAAATCCACAATACGATACATTTTTATAGATGCTCTTTTTTTCCTAAGAAACTAGAAGATTAGCTTTCAAAAACTGGTATAACCATCATTTTAGATGCTGTGATTGCTGAGCTATGGTCTAAAATGTGTTAATTTTTTCATATATGTAAAATATAAAAATTTTTTCGAAATCCAATTGAAGTTTTTTTTTGTCTACTGCAAACTTTCCTTCGAACCTTGAAATCAAAACAACGGCCTCTAGTATTATTTTTTTTAATTTATCATTTCAATTTATTTTTTTATTAATTTATTTGATAACAATAATTGATACTGATCAAACTAAAAAAGCTTATTATTCTTCATATTTTGAGCAAAAGTGGCATTCGTCAAAAAAATGCTTGAAGCGTAATGACTTCTTACACCATAACCAAGTTACAACTGCAACTTCTGAACATCCGTCAATTTCATATAGTGGCTGGGAAATTTTTTTAAATGCGAAGTCTACAAAATTTTCAAACTCATTGGGCATTTGGGAAATGTTATCACTTTTATACCAAGAGTATCGAAATAAGTTTATATATCTGGGAGAAGATAACTGGTTATGTACCAGTGATTGTAATTTGATTATGTTGTTTCTTAGGTGTAAGTTTAACTCAAGAAAAAAGATTTTTTTTGGCTAAAGTTTACTTTAGGGGCGCGGTTGACTAGGATCTTCATATTTTTTTCCTAGTTTTATGGGGTCGAATGGATTTGAAAAATGGCCCCAGCCATGAAAATCCTAGTCAACCGCGCCCCTAAAGTAAAATTTTGCCTTTTTTTTCGCCGAAGTATAAAATATATAAAAAAGTAGAAAAATTAAAAAAAAAATTCTCTTTTGTATCACCCTTTAACCCAAAAGCATAATATGTATTTAGGATTGTAGTGCCGTTCGAAAGAATACTTCATTACCTTGAGAACAAAAATCAGTGCTGTATTTGCGGCAGTTTTTGAATTTGCTTTTAAGTGAACGTTACGTGTACACGGTTCAGAAAGCCTCCCCTCCCAAATTTTGCCATAAACTCGAATGTCTGTCGATATAAAAAACACGTCTTGCTCATGAAAGTTCTTTCCCAATTGGATGAAAATTTATTGTAAAAAAATTAGTTTGAAGGGATGGAAAAAGGGTCACTTACCCTATTATTTGAGTTTTTCTGGTCAAATGCAAAAACAGGTAAACTTTAGTTTTGATAGGCCTTTCAAAATATGTAATCAGTTTTAAAGCGCGGCAATTATAGGAGGGAGGGGGGCTGAAAAACCATGGTCGAATATTGGTCCCTCTACCCTATCATAGTAATTTTAAATTTTTCTTTTCGCAGTTTCATTCTTCTCGCAAAAAGAAAACTTTTCGTTTTGGTTTCGTTCAAATCGGACTATTGGTTGCCGAGTTATGGCCAAAAATCGATTTTTCGCAGGATTTTCGAGGGGGGGTTTCCCCCCTTAAAACCGAATATCCGCAGATATAAAAAAATACGTGTCGCTTAGTTTTTTGAGTTCTATAACATATGTCAATGCGAAGAGAATCGGAGGCGGACACCTGAAAAAGGTTCCTTGTTAGTGGTATTTGTAAAAATTTGTAAAATAGTTCTTTTGTTTTTTTTTGTAATGAACAACGAACTAAGGAGGGGGTAATGTGACGATTTTTGATCTAGCTACAATTGTGATCTATTTTTTGTCTCCTTATTTCGATGTCCAAGGCAGTCAGTCATTATCAGCTAACCATCGTACACAGAGAAAATGATGTTCAGAATTTTTAGATACAAAAGGTCATACAGCAAAATTGCATAAAATGTACGCACTTGTTCTGAAATTTTATGACATTGTGTATAGAAATCAGTACCATGATTATTTTTTTGGGTATTAAATGCAGATACCAAATGGGGTAAAAATTTGTACATCGAATTAATGATCAATGACATCAATTTAACAGTCAAAGCCAAAATCGAAAATGTATGAACAAATGATATTAAAATCAATTACCGTTGTGCATCCAATTCCCTGCTGTTAATGTTTGGATGCCTGCAGCAGGTAATTAGACTACTAGTAGAACTGCGCCACACTTGTGCATGACGAAAAAATGGCGACGATTTTGTTAGTCGATTCGTCAGTTCTAAAAACTCGATTTTAAAGCGATTCCAATAATTTTTCATAAAACTGATGCAAAAAATCAGTTTTGGGAAAGCATTTCTTAGTTTAGACATTAGTTGGAATGCTTTCTTGAAAAATTTTTTATGCCCATTTTTTTCAGATTTCGATAATTTTTTCCCATTTTCGAAAAATACTAAACGGGAATAGTATTTTTTCGAGGTAACACAACAACATTCGCCGAGAGAATTCATTCGTTCGAAGTTTTTGTAAGAAAAATCATTCAAAATAAATTATTTCCATTTCGTATCATATTGGCCGTCATAAAACATTTCCTCCATATACGAATATTCAATATAGAAACTATCAGAAACAAACAAGCATCTCTTAATTTTTAAAGTTATCACACTAAAACAGTTTCCGCTCATTAGTTGCATATATTAAATTCTATGAACACACACTAAGCAAGAAACAGAAAGAGATTCCATATCAACAAGAGAGATTTGTTTTTGCATAAAATCCAGATAATGTGGATACATGCTATGACATTGATTGTTGATTCTATGCAAAATTATAAAAACTGCTTAATGACATTTTGTAATCAAATAAATGAACTTATGGCATCGGTTGATTTTTGATGCACAAAAATCATAAAATTAACGTACATTTAGTAAAATTTATGCACAAATTCCTCTGAGTGTATTAACATCTAATGATTAATTCCTATTATATTTAATAAATAAGTTATATTTAACCCTAATCAGCTCAGGCTAATTTTGTCCTTAATCCACCCAGGCAGTGACTCACAGTCACCATGCCGGAAAAATAGAATAATTTAATAAAAAAAAATTTTCAAGTTAGCAGTTTTTAATTGAGTTAATAATATTTATTTATATATGTATATATACATCATTCGCACGATTTACAATTGTAGCATAAAATTGATTTTTAAGAAAGTTAGTTACAAACATTTTTTTTGCATTTGCACATATTTGCTTCAAAGCGCGACTTTAGTAATGGGGACACAGGAAGCAACTTTTGGGAAATGCTACAGTTATTATCCCCTACGACGGTCCGATATTTTGGCGAAACAGAAGCAAAGTGATACCAAAATAACCTTTCTTTGCTGGTAAAACCTTTACGGTGACTGTAAGTCAACGCCTGCGTGGATTAAGGGTGAATTTCATAAAAGCGAAATATTATTGTTGTAGTAAAAAAAATTTAATTTTTTTTTTTCGTTTTTAAATAGTATTGGCTTAAAAAAAACAAAGTCAAGCATGAATGCAATAACTTTTTTAACATTCGTAACAATCACTCTCAAAACTGCAACGGTGACTCAAAGTCACCGGGTGGGCGGATTAGGGTTAAAAGTGTGTTTTATTTTGAAGTTTTAACAACGGTCAATCAAATTGTTTTTTAGTTTCCTTTTCACTAAAATTTCTTACTTAAATATCTATTGGCGATCGTTGTAGGCGGGTCCACGTCTTCTGGCCGTCTCTACGAGACAGACACCTTGCTTTTTAAACGTATTTTCGTCACCAAATTTTTAGTGACTGAATAGTGTAGCGTGGAAATGATTAGCTCCGAGTAAATGTTTCTGTGGGTTCAACTCCTCATGTGGGATTTTTTTTGTGAAATTTTTGATTTTATTGTTTAAATGTTATTTATATATTAAAATAACCTTATAGGTTTTAACCCTTAGAGGCACAAAAACATAGCAAATATTTTCACCCTTCCGGCACTCGAAAATTTTTTATTTTTTTTATTTTTTTAGTGGTACCATTTTAAAGTATCATACGGCAATGAAAGACGGTTTAATTGGTGGTACAATTTTGATACCACCGTGCAGTATTTGTTACAAAAAAAGTTGGTACATCGCGTCTACCACCAAGCCTTTAAGGTTAAGGCTTGTGTTCAAAATTTGAGAAGTACTCAACCGATTTGGACGAAGTTTTTAAGGGCATGCCAACTGCAACACGGGAAAGCTATGGCCTAATTGCAGATTTTTCAGTCCCAT
The DNA here is from genome assembly GCA_964034945.1 of Chrysopilus asiliformis. Classification (NCBI taxonomy): domain Eukaryota; kingdom Metazoa; phylum Arthropoda; class Insecta; order Diptera; family Rhagionidae; genus Chrysopilus; species Chrysopilus asiliformis. Next base: position 58,902 of record CAXIUK010000008.1, on the reverse strand, counting down.
GACAAAATTTGTTTGTTTAAATGATTTTTAGAGGTAAATTTGTAAATTTGTAAATGTGGTAAATTTGATTTTTGTGAAGCTTTATCGAGTTTTGAATATATTCATATATTAATTTTTTTTTGTTAAACATCAAATGAACGCTGAAAATGATCTGAAATGATCCAATACAGGAAAACCTGATATACAGGAAAACCTGTATTAGCCGGACTCGCACAGAACCAAGAAATATGTCCGGCTGAGACAGATTTCCGGCTTATACAGGTTGGACTAAAAAACACGGGTTTTTTATTTTGTTTTACGATAATGTAACTATATACAACACTATGCGATGTAAACTTTACTTTTGAGCCTAAAAATGTCCCAGTTCTTGAACAATGATCCGGTTTATAAAAAAATATGTTTCTTCGACATACATGTGACAATAAAAAGTAGGAAGATTTCGAATTGATTTCAATTAGAGACGAGAGGTGAAAAATACTCCCAATAAAACTGTTGTCTGACGTTTTTATGAAAAAAATGTTTCCTCTAAACTATGTCTTCTCTTCTCCTTGCTGAAACAAGATCTACTTGAAGCGTCTTTTTATAACATAAGTTAATAACTTTGTGCAAGATTTTATGCATTTTCAAAACTTGCGGATATGGTTTTTAGCATAAACTATTGCTGTGGGTTTGAAAAACCCTTTCGGAGCTTGGAAACGAACAAAATCATTTTACATCGATTTTTCTGTTAAAATGTTCATAGAACTCCAATTAGAATTCAAACTATAGATTTATTTTGGTCTTTAGAACCTTTTTGGCTCAAAGTTTTTCTCAGAAAATCCTAAAATCTTTTTTATTTGTATGGGGAGGGGAGAGCAAATATTCCGATTTTATGGAACTAGGGCAAATCCAATTTTTATGTCATGCTAGACACTACTGTAACTAATTTTTTGATCGGGCGATTTGTTCTATGCTTTAGAAATGGTATACTAACTCTAAAAACATTTTAATATAGAAAAAAGGTTCCGGCTTATACAAAGAAAATTATGTCCGGGTTCGCGTTAAGCAGGTTCCGGCTTATCCAGATTCATGGAAAACCACTTCAAAATCACGAGACTTGAAAACTGTTCGGCTTAGGTAGGTTTCCGGCTTATACAGGGCCCGGCTTATACAGGTTTAACTGTATCTAAAAAATCTAAGGAATGGTCAATTCGATGTGAAAAATAATAAATTTGATTTCATAATTTTACTCAAATAAATCATCAAGTTTTTCATTAAAACTTATGTAAATAACTTAGTTTTTCAATACTCTGCCGTTGTTGGAAATTTAGCTTTAATGATTAATTATAAGCGGAAAATTTTGACAAAGCTATTATTATATTGTATTTTCCCATTCGACCTGCGTTTTCCATGACCACCAACAAATATCAGGGCCAAACATTTGACAAAGTGGGGATTGTGTTGTACGAGCCCGTTTTCTCCCACGGGCAAATATACGTTGTCCTCTCAGGTAATTTATTTGTGTCAATAGCTAGAATTTTGTTGTTTTTAATTTCAACTTTTCTTACGTCTAAAAAGGTCTTGAAAATTGAAATAAAATATAGAAATGCTTTTCCCAGGGAGATTTACTAATCACGCCAATCGCGAATATCTAAATATGTGTGAATGTGTATAAAAATGTGTGGATGTTGGAGTTATAGAATTCAAACTACAATAATTTATACAATTAAAAAAGGTATGGCACAGTAAAATTGTATACATTTTTTTGAATTCATAATTTTTTTTTATTAAAGTAAATAACCCGGTTAATACATTATTTAAAAATATCAGTTGTGGTCAACACAAAACTTTCTTCTACAAAATCTACGACCCTGCGCAATTTACGCTAGAGCCCTGTCGCGTTGTCAACCTAAGACGACCTCCCAATAAATTCTTGGTTTATTCAAAAATATCAAAAACGTACAAAATTTGAGATAACTTAAGAACTGTAAAAGATATCAATTTACGGTAAATGGCAAAAATGTAGAAAATGTTAACATCTTTAATTATTCGTTTAACTGATTTGTCGAAAAACCGTTAGTTTGCAAATTATTCGCAAACATATGATTTTTTACATATTAATGAAAATATCTCAATAACGGTAAAAGATAACGGATAACGGTAAGAAACAAAATTGTTCAGAATGCCATTCTCATTAATTCACTTCATACATTCAGTCAGTAAAAACCCGTTAATTTTCGAGATAATCGCAAAAAACTGTTTTTTTTTTGGAAATAACGGTTTATCTCGATAACAGGTCGAGATATCGAGTTATAGCTAAAGACAAAAGTGTGGGAAATTTTATTTTCTCCAAGTTTTGTCATACTTAAGGCCACTAAAAAACGCGTAGTTTGGGAGTAAATCGAGAAAAACGAAATTGCGATTTTTGAAAAACCGCCATTTTGGATACTTCCGGTTAACGGATTTCCACCAAAAGTTGATAGGATCGTCCCCTTTCAGGACCCAACATGCCTATAAAATTTCATGGCGCTAGCTCTATTAGTTTTTGAGAAATCTTGTACACAGACTGACAGACAGACTGACAGACAGAAAGACATTTTTTAAATATGACTCCAATCGACCCAGGAGTGATCGGGAAATGTTTTTTAGGCAAAATTAAGAGGTCGAAATTTTTCATGAATACAATACAATTTTTTATTTAACAAAAATTTAGTTAATATAACAAAAACAAAATACAAAACTTCGAATACGAGTTCGAAAATAATTTCGAAATATTGTTATATGAACGAAAAAATTTAGTATTAAGTACAAAGTTTTTGTTCATTTGTAGCGATCGCCGTTATTCATTTTTTACTTTCTTCTACGGAGTATAATAAAGTACTAGGGGCTGCGCCCCAAACCGCTTCGCGGTTCATCCCCCTTCCGCAGGTCGGCCTTCGGCCTCCCTGCCCCCGTCGGCCTACGGCCTCCACAACTACTCGGCCTTCGGCCCCGCCCCTCGCGCTTGAATTGTTGGATTTTGATGTATGGAGATGTTACGTAAAATTATTTAAATATATTTCAGCTCTCGCCTTCCTCTTTACTCGGCCTCGACTCAAATGCATATAGTTAACCCAAAAAAGGGAAATTTTTTTTTAGAGACATTTTTCTTTGTGACCCAACGGTGTATTACAAAATCGTACTGTTTACTTACAATATATTCAATAACGGTAAAAGGTGGTTATCCACACGGGGAAAGACAATATTGTGGGAAATGTCATTCTTTTTAATTCATGTCATACATTGAAGCACCAAATCCCTTTAGAATTGCAGAAGATAGCAGGTGAGGGCTATACATAACGATGGTATCTATACTGTTTTTCGCAGTATTATATTGTTTTTCAGACTCCAATACTGCATAATTGCTTTTTTCCCCAAAATACTGTATTTAAATACTCAGAAAACTTTATTTCTTTAACGTTTCGAAATTCAAATTTATTAATAGCAATGCAAAACGTCAGTGGCAACACAAAACAGTGGCAACACATGGCAAGTGTAAATACATTCAAACGACGAACAGCGAAGTATTGATGGCAACATGTCATATAGATTCGCTTCTTCCTTTCCCCATCGATTACTGTCTTGTCATTATTCATCCTTCTTCAGAACGCGTTACTTTGATTTTGCTTGATTTTTGTTAATTTAAAAGAATAAAAATGTCGAAATTAAAAGCAAAGACACAAATTTTCATTGAATAAAATTTATACTGCGAAAAATACTTTTTTTTCAAATCGATTTACTGCTTTTTTAAATTTTTAGGTGAAATATACTGTTTTTTGTCCGAAAAAAGATACCATCGTTAGCTATACATAAAAAGGAGGGGTAGATATTAGTGAGCAAAAATTTTCCCTGTGGGCTGACCTCTCTCATGGTGAAAACCGGATCCGAAACCCTTAAGCGCATAAAGAGGTTTCAAGAGAGGGAAAGGGGTTGCTATTAAACTGGATCCGACACCCTTGAGTAAGAGATATCAGAAGAAACGGGGATTGACATCAAAAAGAATCAGATCCCTTATTCTGTCAATAACTGTCCCTGTGTGCAAAGTTTGATCAAAATCGGCCGCGCCATTTTTGCGTGATGCCGGAACAAACATTCACTCAAACAGACAGAAATACCGACCGACATACAGACAGAGGACAAACATAAATTTTAAGCATAACAAAACCTATAATTGCCAGTCTGGCAATTATTAGAAACTCGTATAGTGATATTCCTATCAAAATTGGAACAGTTGTATCAAAATTCCAGTTTGAAGTCAAACTTTCCAATAAGATTTTTTAAAATTTGTTCCAATAGGATTTTCATGTATGGGAGTTTTATTTAGAATCATATCCTAAATAACTTTTGTTCTTGCACTTATTTGATAATATGAACAGTTTTTGAGATATTCGCAAAAAACATTTTCGTTCGTATGGGGGGTACCCCCCTAATGGTCCATTTTTGCCCTTTAACGAACTAAACCTTGCATTTTACGAAAAACGGATCTGCTCAAAATTTCAAGTCTCTAGCTTAATCCGTGCGCCCGCAATCCGCGCCACAGACGGACATGCAAAAATCAATTTTGTTTATCATTCTAAACCAGTGGTTTCCAAAGTGGTCCCTACGGACCCCCAGGGGTCCCCGGGATCATCCAGGGGGTCCGTGGAAAATTAAAATTGATTTGGGGGTCCCTGAACAACGTCAGGGGGTCCGCGCAAGGTTTAATATAAAATAAAAAAAATTGTGACACATTTTTATTAATATGGAAGTTAAAATAAATAACAGAAGCTAAGCTGTTGATTGCTTTTCCGTCTTCCTATTTGGTAGAACGTACATTCAGTGCCGATATGAGCCTCATCACAAAAAAAAAGAAATGTTTGATTTATATTTTATTTTTACGTTAACATTTACCATTCAAGACATCAAAGTTAAATTTGTAATTTTTCTATTAAACATTTACATATGTAGTTTTTCACCCAGAGTCCGTGGGCAAGTTTTGACTATGAACATAACAAAAGCTATAATTGCCAATCTGGCAATCATTGGAGACCCGTATGGTGATATTCGTATTAAAATTCGAACAATTGTATGGAAATTCCTCTTTGAAGTAAAACTTTTCAATAAGATTTTTTCAAATTTATTCCAATTGGATTTTGGTGTATGGGAGTTTTATGTGGAATCATATCCTAAAAAACTTTTGTTCTTAGACTTTTTTGATAAGATGCACCGTTTTTGAGATATTCACAAAAATCGGTTTCGTTCGTATGAGGGGTGCCCCCCCCCCCCCTAATGGTCCATTTTTGCCCATTAACGAACTAAGCCTCGCATTTTACGAAAAACGAATCTGCGCAAAATTTCAAGTCTGCAGCTCAATCAGTGCATCCCGCAATCCGCGCCACAGACGGACGGACGGACGGATGGACATGCAAAAATTAAATATTTTTGTCCTTCTAAACACACTGGTGTAATACATTTTTATGTGTGATGACGGGGTCGTGGCGTTACAAACGGTAAGGCAAAGTTAATATACCCTTTGGTTTCACCATACGGGTATAAAAATGTCATTTTTGGCATCAGTATTATACGACCAAATACATCAATGTATGTCAATATTTTTGAGAAAATCCAAAATTACAAAAATTGTCCCCTTTACAGTTTTTATTATATAGATGGGTAAAAAGTAAAATGGACACATCTAAAGATAATTTTCTAAAAGTTATTTCTTGCATTTGCATTATCCTTACAGGACCTTCCGTTTTGAATTTTGAAAATCTGAAAAAACCGGATTCGGGATCAGCGACCCCAAAAACCCCCGAGTGATACTTTTCAGCCTCCTATTGAGCAGGATTCATGGCGAAAATCACGGTTTAAAAACACCCAAACCCCCTTTACCACCCGTTCTCCCACTTAGCGCTAAAATTTCGAAAAATCTCGCATTAGTGAGCGCCTACGCGATGGTTGGGACATATTCTGAAAGTTTCAAGTCTCTATCTTCAGGGGTTTGGGCTGGGCGTCAGATTAAACGATTTTATATATAGAGAAGATGGTTTTCACTTTTTCCAATAAAAGACGATGCGTAACAGATATTTTTATACCCGTATGGTGAAACTAAAGGGTATATTAACTTTGCCTTACCGTTTGTAACGCCAAGATCCCGTCATCGCACAAAAAAATGAATTACACCAGTGTGTTTAGAATGATAAAAAAAATTGAATTTTGCATGTCCGTCCGTCTGTCTGTCCGTCTGTCCGTCTGTCTGTGGCGCGGATTGCGGGCGCACGGATTAAGCTAGAGACTTGAAATTTTGTACAGATCCGTTTTTCGTAAAATGTGAGGCTAAGTTCGTTAATGGGCAAAAATGGTCCATTAAGGGGGTACCCCCATACGAACGAAAACTTTTTTTGTGAATATCTCAAAAACGGTGCATCTTATCAAAAAAGTCCAAGAACAAAAGTTATTTAGGATATGATTCTACATAAAACTCCCATACATCAAAATCCGATTGGAATAAATTTTAAAAAATCTTATTGGAAAGTTTGACTTCAAAGTGGAATATTGGTATAACTGATCGAATTTTGATACGAATATCACCATACGGGTCTCCAATGATTGCCAGATTGGCAATTATAGCTTTTGTTATGTTTAATTTTACGTTTAAAAAACTCAATTTCAACAAAAAAAAAATTAAATAAAAATATTTTGCCACCGCTTAGAATGGAACCCGTACCTGGCGCGATGTAGTTTACACTTATTCAGTAGTAAGAATATAAATTTTAAAGATAAATTAAGTAATAAAAAACTGCAGTCATTGGGGACTGCCAACAGAAATGAAAACAATAATATATGTAAGGTAATAATTATATTGTCGTGTATTTATACCTATATATTTTTCAGCCTGAAATTTCGAAAATATATGCTAATAAACAGTAAATTTCAAATAAAAGTCAATATGCATATTAAGGTTTGAATTCCTGAGCAGCACATGATTTTCTTATACTAAAAATGGCTAGAGATATTTATTTTTTTCTGTATAAGAATGCCACGTGTTGTTTAGAAATTTTCTGTGTAATTTTATTTTGCTGTATATGTATTTTCTAAAAAAAAATCGATTTTTTGTTGTATAACAAAGTCACGTGCTGTTCAGAAATTTTCTGTCTAATTTTATTTTACCGTATATTTTCCAAAAAAAAAAATCGATTTTTTGTTGTATAACAAAGTCACGTGCTATTCAGAAATTTTCTCGCTAATTTTATTTTGCTCGGTACTGTCTTCCAAAAAAAATCGATTTTTTCTGTATAAAAAAATCAAATGAAAGCAAATCAGCATTCTTAAGCTGTTAAATTAGCATGTCGGTGACGCGAACTCATAAAATTTTACCCATCCAAAAATCGCCCAACGCGCCTAAAGAAGTATAATATAAATAAAATAAATAATTTAAGGTCAAAAAAAAATTTAAAAAAAAACATTTTGTCACCACTCGGAATCGAACCCGCACATCTGGCGCATTGTAGTCTAACAATTATTCAGGAGTAAAAATGTAAACTTAAATATAAATTAAGTAATAAAATATTAAAAAAAGTAAATAAATCAACAAAAAAGAATTTGAAAAGAAAAAAAAGAATTTTGTCACCGATAGGAATCGAACCCGGTGCCTGGCGCATGGTAGTCCAACTTCTAACTCACTGCACTGATCAGACAAAAAACATAACAAAAGCTATAATTGCCAATCTGGCAATCATTGGAGACCCGTATGGTGATATTCGTATCAAATTTCGAACAGTTGTACCAAAATTCCACTTTAAAGTCAAACTTTCCAATAAGAATTTTTAAAATTTATTCCAATCGGATTTTGATGTATGGGAGTTTTATGTAGAATCATATCCTAAATAACTTTTGTTCTTGCACTTTTTTGATAAGATGCACCGTTTTTGAGATATTCACAAAAACCGTTTTCGTTCGTATGGGGGGTACCCCCTCTAATGGTCCATTTTTGCCCATTAACGAACTTAGCCTTGCATTTTACGAAAAACGAATATGCGCAAAATTTCAAGTCTCTAGCTCAATCCGTGCGCCCGCAATCCGCGCCACAGACGGACGGACAGACAGACGGACAGACAGACGGACGGACATGCTAAATTCAACTTTTTTCATCATTCTAAACACACTGGTGTAATTCATTTTTTTGTGCGAGGACGGGATCTTGGCGTTACAAACGGTAAGGCAAAGTTAATATACCCTTTGGTTGCACCATACGGGTATAAAAATCATCAAAATCGGTTCAATAGGAACTCCAGGAGGTCTGTCGAAAGAAATCCATACAAAATCGCTTTGCCTTTTAAATATATAGATTGTATTCATGAAAAATTTCGACCTCTTAATTTTGCCTAAAAAACATTTCCCGATCACTCCTGAGCAGAGATGCAAACCAAATGTTTTTTGAAAAAGGTTCGGTTTTGGTTCAGGGACTATTTCGATATCTGGTTTTGGTTTTGGTTTTGGTTTCCATGTTTTGAAATTTATGGTTTTGGTTCGGTTTTGGCTCAAAGGGCTTGGTTTTGGTTCGGTTTTGGTTCAGACAAAAAAATCGATTAAAAAAATTTATTTTAAAAAAGTAAAAAAAAAACATAACAAAAGCTATAATTGCCAATCTGGCAATTATTGAAAACCCGTATGGTGATTTAAGTGAACGACAAACAGTTGTAACAAAATTCCACTTTGAAGTCAAACTTTCCAATAAGAATTTTTAAAACTTGTTCCAATTGGATTTTGATGTATGGGAGTTTTATGTAGAATCATATCCTAAATAACTTTTGTTCCTACACTTTTTTGATAAAATGCACCGTTTTTGAGATATTCGCAAAAAATGTTTTCGTTCGTATGGGGGGTACCCCCCCTAATGGTCCATTTTTGCCCATTAACGAACTTAGCCTCACATTTTACGAAAAACGGATCTGTGCAAAATTTCAAGCCTCTAGCTCAATCCGTGCGCCCGCAATCCGCGCCAGAGACAGACAGACGGACAGACAGACGGACAGACAGACAGACAGACAGACAGACAGACAGACGGACAGACAGACGGACGGACATGCAGAAATTAATTATTTTTATCATTCTAAACAGAATGGTGTAATTCATTTTTTTGTGTGATGACGGGATCTTGGAGTTACAAACGGTAAGGCAAATCTAATATACCCTTTGGTTTCACCATACGGGTATAAACACAGAAAAATAACATTTCAGTCTTATTTAACAAAATAAAATAAACAATTCAAACTTTAGTATATGGATGTGATATATCGTCAGCTTAACCCTAATCAGCTCAGGCTAATTTTGTCCTTAATCCACGCCATTTAATTAAAAAAAAATTTGTGAGTTTGCATTTTTTAATTCAACCAAAATAACCTTTCTTTGCTGGTAAAACCGTTACGGTGACTGTATTAGGTATGAATTAAATAAAAGCGAATCATTATTGGTGTAGTAAAAAAAATTTAATTTTTTTTTTCGTTTTTAAATAGTATTGGAATAAAAAAACAAAGTCAAGGAGCGTGAATGCAATAATTTTTTTTAACATTCGTAACAATCACTCTCAAAACTGAAACAGTGACTCAAAGTCACCGGGTGTGCGGATTAGAGTTAAAGTGAATTTGTGCTAAGTCCAAAATATGAAATTTTACAAAAGAGCAAAAAAGCCTTGTTAAATCATTTTAATTTTCATTTAAAAAAAAATAAAAAAATTTTTTTAAAAAAAAGCTTTTATTAAAAAAGAATGCACTAAAAAGAAAAAAATAATTTTCTGGACGCTGTGTATCACAAATATAAAAGCTTTTTAAAAGCGAGATAAATTTTTATTTTATTGTTTTATGCTTTATCTCGCTTTTTAAAAGCTTTTATATTTGTGATACACAGCGTCCAGAAAATTATTTTTTTCTTTTTAGTGCATTCTTTTTTAATAAAAGCTTTTTTTAAAAATTTATTTTTTTATTTTTTTTATTTTGTTCTTTTTAGTCTTCGAATATATATCCTTACATATGAGATGTCCTTACAGGCTTTTTAACTTGAGAATCGGATTCAGCGACCCCAAAAACCCCCAGAATAGATTTTTTTCCGGAAAATTTGTAGAAAAGGATAATCACGTTATCCTTACAGGACCTTCCGTTATCCTTACTGACTTTTTAATGACAGATTCGGATTCAGCGACCCAAAAAACCCCCAGAATAGATTTTTTTCCGGAAAATTTGGAGAAAAGGATAATCACGTTATCCTTACAGGACCTTCCGTTATCGTTACTGACTTTTTAATGACAGATTCGGATTCAGCGACCCCAAAAACCCCCAGAATAGATTTTTTTCCGGAAAATTTGGAGAAAAGGATAATCACGTTATCCTTACAGGACCTTCCGTTATCCTTACTGACTTTTTAATGACAGATTCGGATTCAGCGACCCCAAAAACCCCCAGAATAGATTTTTTTCCGGAAAATTTGGAGAAAAGGATAATCACGTTATCCTTACAGGACCTTCCGTTATCCTTACTGACTTTTTAATGACAGATTCGGATTCAGCGACCCCAAAAACCCCCAGAATAGATTTTTTTCCGGAAAATTTGGAGAAAAGGATAATCACGTTATCCTTACAGGACCTTCCGTTATCCTTACAAGGACGAAGTAGAGAAAATATTGTATTGTCATCGGACTTATATAAGTGTGCAAAATTTCAAGTCAATCGGACAAGTGGAAGTGGGTCAAAATTGGGTTGCAAGATTTGATCTGACAGACAAACAGACAGACAGACACGAAGGCAAGCTAAATAAAAGCTTTTAATTAACTTTGCCTTACCGTTTGTAACGCCAAGATCCCGTCATCGCACAAAAAAATGAATTACACCAGTGTGTTTAGAATGATAAAAAAAATTGAATTTTGCATGTCCGTCCGTCTGTCTGTCCGTCTGTCCGTCTGTCTGTGGCGCGGATTGCGAGCGCACGGATTAAGCTAGAGACTTGAAATTTATACCAATACAGTTATACCAATATTCCACTTTGAAGTCAAACTTTCCAATAAGATTTTTTAAAATTTATTCCAATTGGATTTTGATGTATGGGAGTTTTATGTAGAATCATATCCTAAATAACTTTTGTTCTTGTACTTTTTTGATAAGATGTACCGTTTTTGAGATATTCGCAAAAAACGTTTTCGTTCGTATGGGGGGTACCCCCCCTAATGGTCCATTTTTGCCCACTAACGAACTTAGCCTCACATTTTACGAAAAACGAATCTGCGCAAAATTTCAAGTCTCTAGCTCAATCCGTGCGCCCGCAATCCGCGCCACAGACGGACAGACAGACAGACGGACAGACAGACAGACAGACGGACGGACGGACATGCTAAATTCTACTTTTTTCATCATTCTAAACACACTGGTGTAATTCATTTTTGTGTGCGATGACGAGATCTTGGCGTTACAAACGGTAAGGCAAAGTTAATATACCCTTTGGTTTCACCATACGGGTATAATTAAGTAATAAAAAACTGCAGTCATTGGGGACTGCCAACAGAAATGAAAACAATAATATATGTAAGGTAATAATTATATTGTCGTGTATTTATACCTATATATTTTAATAAACAGTAAATTTCAAATAAAAGTCAATATGCATATTAAGGTTTGAATTCCTGAGCAGCACATGATTTTCTTATACTAAAAATGGCTAGAGATATTTATTTTTTAACCGACTTCCAAAAAAGGAGGAGGTTATCAATTCGTTTTGGTCCAACTTTATTTATTTATTTATTTATTTTATATCTGTATGTTCACGCAGTACTTGGGTGCCGTTGCATGGATTTTGTTGAAACGTTGGTGGATGACAGAGTTCACTCCCTAGTTGGTCCCATTTTAATTTCCCCTCTCTCCGACGTTTCCCGGCCTTCCCGGTTTGAATTCCTGAGCAGCACATGATTTTCTTATACTAAAAATGGCTAGAGATATTTATTTTTTAACCGACTTCCAAAAAAGGAGGAGGTTATCAATTCGTTTTGGTCCAACTTTATTTATTTATTTATTTATTTTATATCTGTATGTACTTGGGTGCCGTTGCATGGATTTTGTTGAAACGTTGGTGGATGACAGAGTTCACTCCCTAGTTGGTCCCATTTTAATTTCCCCTCTCTCCGACGTTTCCCGGCCTTCCCCTCCCCTGTCAACTCCCAATCGGATGGTCCGATCGATCTGAAAATTTGTATGCGTACATTTTGGGGGACGGCTAGTGTTTTCCCCTTATCTATTTTCCCCTACCCCTTTCGCTTCTTAACCCCTCCCCTGTCAACTCCCAATCGGATGGTCCGATCGATCTGAAAGTTTGTATGCGTACATTTTGGGGGACGGCTAGTGTTTTCCCCTTATCTATTTTCCCCTACCCCTTTCGCTTCTTAACCCCTCCCCTATCAACTCCCAATCGGATGGTCCGATCGATCTGAAAATTTGTATGCTCACATTTTGGGGGACGGCTTGTGTTTTCCCCTTATCTATTTTCCCCTACCCCTTTCGCTTCTTAACCCCTCCCCTATCAACTCCCAATCGGATGGTCCGATCGATCTGAAAATTTGTATGCTCACATTTTGGGGGACGGCTAGTGTTTTCCCCTTATCTATTTTCCCCTACCCCTTTCGCTTCTTAACCCCTCCCCTGTCCCCTAATCGGATGGTCCGATCGGTCTGAAAATTTTTATGCGTATATTTTGGGGGGCAGCGAATCCTTCAACCCTCAAAACAAACACATATGGGGGTTTTTAGGGTCGCCTAATCCAATTCTAATGTTTAGAAGTCTGTAAGGTTAACGAAAGGTTTCTGTCGATCTAAAAAATGTTGGTGACGACCCCCAAAATTTTTGCTGTCGACCTCTAAAATTTAGTTTACAACTTACTGTTGCCATCCCTAAAAATTCGCTGTTTGGACCGATCAAAGTTTTGCTCTACCCATTTCCTAACATTAAATAGGTATATCCTATAATATAATACGAGGACTGTCGTCCTTCTGTCTGTCAGTCTGTCTGTCTGCACAATGGATCTCGAAAACAGGCCTAACGATTTTCATGAAACTTGGGTGTTAGGGATTTTCGGGGACAAAAATACGATCTAGATAGGTATCCCCTCTGAGAAAATTCCCCTTCGACACCCCTCGCCTGGTATCTTCCAATTCGGTGGTCCGATCTTAATGAAGCTTTACAGTATTACTAAGAAGGCTAAGGGGTTTGATTTTCCACTACAAAACCTGACTTTTCCCTCCCCTCGATACCCCTCGCCTGGTTTCTTCGAATTGGCTGGTCCGATCTTAATGAAACTTTCCAGTGTCACTAAGGGGGTTGAAGGCTATCGATTCGTAACGCCGTTTTCGCACGCGGGCTGCGGCTTTACTTGCTCTACCCATTTCCTAACATTAAATATATCTATATAATGTATATACCAAAAATCACTAAAAATTATAAAATAAAAAACTTTTTAAAAAAAAGTAAAAAAAACCGACTTAAAAATGCACTAAAAAGGAAAAAATAATTTTTTTGGAAGTTGGTGCCAAAATAGAAACAAACAATTTGCTCTCTTTTATTGTACAATCTAAAAGTATTAAAATACATATTGAATGGGTTTTATATTCCCCAAATTTTGAATATCGATTCTTGTCACTATAAAAAATTTATTTTTATCACATCGAATATTTGCAATGCATTAAACGAAACGCGGGATGTAAAAATTATAGTCATTGTGATATTTTAACCGCGAGTCTATTGTACATAAAAGTACTCGACAACTGTAAAAAGCTTTTGATTGTCTTAACAATTCTTGTTACAATAAAATTATTTGTAACACTCAAGAAATATGAATAGAAGTCCTCTTTAAGTTTCTATTTTGGCACCAACTTCCAAAAAAATTATTTTTTCCTTTTTAGTGCATTTTTAAGTCGGTTTTTTTTACTTTTTTTTAAAAAGTTTTTTTTCTGTATAAGAATGCCACGTGTTGTTTAGAAATTTTTTGTGTAATTTTATTTTGCTGTATATGTATTTTCTAAAAAAAAATCGATTTTTTGTTGTATAACAAAGTCACGTGCTGTTCAGAAATTTTCTGTCTAATTTTATTTTACCGTATATTTTCCAAAAAAAAATCGATTTTTTGTTGTATAACAAAGTCACGTGCTATTCAGAAATTTTCTCGCTAATTTTATTTTGCTCGGTACTGTCTTCCAAAAAAAAATCGATTTTTTCTGTATAAAAAAATCAAATGAAAACAAATCAGCATTCTTAAGCTGTTAAATTAGCATGTCGGTGACGCGAACTCATAAAATTTTACCCATCCAAAAATCGCCCAACGCGCCTAAAGAAGTATAATATAAATAAAATAAATAATTTAAGGTCAAAAAAAAATTTAAAAAAAAACATTTTGTCATCACTCGGAATCGAACCCGCACATCTGGCGCATTGTAGTCTAACAATTATTCAGGAGTAAAAATGTAAACTTAAATATAAATTAAGTAATAAAATATTAAAAAAAGTAAATAAATCAACAAAAAAGAATTTGAAAAGAAAAAAAAAGAATTTTGTCACCGATAGGAATCGAACCCGGTGCCTGGCGCATGGTAGTCCAACTTCTAACTCACTGCACTGATCAGACAGTACGAAATGTCGTTTTAACATTGAAGACTTAGTTAGCGGCATATTTATAATTTTGAAAGGCAAATTACTAATAAAGTATTATTAAAAATGGGGAAAAAAGTAAAACGGACATATCTGCAGCTATAGAGCTTTCATTTAAAAAAAAATCATCAAAATCGGTTCAATAGGAACTCCAGGAGCTCTGTCGAAAGAAATCCATACAAAATCGCTTTGCCTTTTAAATATATAGATTGTATTCATGAAAAATTTCGACCTCTTAATTTTGCCTAAAAAACATTTCCCGATCACTCCTGAGCAGAGATGCAAACCAAATGTTTTTTGAAAAAGGTTCGGTTTTGGTTCAGGGACTATTTCGATATCTGGTTTTGGTTTCCATGTTTTGAAATTTATGGTTTTGGTTCGGTTTTGGTTCAAAGGGCTTGGTTTTGGTTCGGTTTTGGTTCAGACAAAAAAATCGATTAAAAAAATTTATTTTAAAAAAGTAAAAAAAAACACAGAAAAATAACATTTCAGTAACAAAATAAAATAAACAATTCAAACTTTAGTATATGGATGTGATATATCGTCAGCTTAACCCTAATCAGCTCAGGCTAATTTTGTCCTTAATCCACGCTGGCGGTGACTCACAGTCACCATGCCGGAAAAAAAGAATAATTTAATTAAAAAAAAATTTGTGAGTTTGCATTTTTTAATTCAACCAAAATAACCTTTCTTTGCTGGTAAAACCGTTACGGTGACTGTATTAGGTATGAATTAAATAAAAGCGAATCATTATTGGTGTAGTAAAAAAAATTTAATTTTTTTTTTTCGTTTTTAAATAGTATTAAAATAAAAAAACAAAGTCAAGGAGCGTGAATGCAATAATTTTTTTTAACATTCGTAACAATCACTCTCAAAACTGAAACAGTGACTCAAAGTCACCGGGTGTGCGGATTAGAGTTAAAGTGAATTTGTGCTAAGTCCAAAATATGAAATTTTACAAAAGAGCAAAAAAGCCTTGTTAAATCATTTTAATTTTCATTTAAAAAAAAAATAAAAAAAATTTTTTAAAAAAAAAGCTTTTATTAAAAAAGAATGCACTAAAAAGAAAAAAATAATTTTCTGGACGCTGTGTATCACAAATATAAAAGCTTTTTAAAAGCGAGATAAATTTTTATTTTATTGTTTTATGCTTTATCTCGCTTTTTAAAAGCTTTTATATTTGTGATACACAGCGTCCAGAAAATTATTTTTTTCTTTTTAGTGCATTCTTTTTTAATAAAAGCTTTTTTTTAAAAATTTTTTTTTTATTTTTTTTATTTTGTTTTTAGTCTTCGAATATATATCCTTACATTTGAGATGTCCTTACAGGCTTTTTAACTTGAGAATCGTATTCAGCGACCCCAAAAACCCCCAGAATAGATTTTTTTCCGGAAAATTTGGAGAAAGGGATAATCACGTTATCCTTACAGGACCTTCCGTTATCCTTACTGACTTTTTTATGACAGATTCGGATTCAGCGACCCCAAAAACCCCCAGAATAGATTTTTTTCCGGAAAATTTGTAGAAAAGGATAATCACGTTATCCTTACAGGACCTTCCGTTATCCTTACTGACTTTTTAATGACAGATTCGGATTCAGCGACCCAAAAAACCCCCAGAATAGATTTTTTTCCGGAAAATTTGGAGAAAAGGATAATCACGTTATCCTTACAGGACCTTCCGTTATCCTTACTGACTTTTTAATGACAGATTCGGATTCAGCGACCCCAAAAACCCCCAGAATAGATTTTTTTCCGGAAAATTTGGAGAAAAGGATAATCACGTTATCCTTACAGGACCTTCCGTTATCCTTACTGACTTTTTAATGACAGATTCGGATTCAGCGACCCCAAAAACCCCCAGAATAGATTTTTTTCCGGAAAATTTGTAGAAAAGGATAATCACGTTATCCTTACAGGACCTTCCGTTATCCTTACTGACTTTTTAATGACAGATTCGGATTCAGCGACCCAAAAAACCCCCAGAATAGATTTTTTTCCGGAAAATTTGGAGAAAAGGATAATCACGTTATCCTTACAGGACCTTCCGTTATCGTTACTGACTTTTTAATGACAGATTCGGATTCAGCGACCCCAAAAACCCCCAGAATAGATTTTTTCCCGGAAAATTTGGAGAAAAGGATAATCACGTTATCCTTACAGGACCTTCCGTTATCCTTACTGACTTTTTAATGACAGATTCGGATTCAGCGACCCCAAAAACCCCCAGAATAGATTTTTTTCCGGAAAATTTGGAGAAAAGGATAATCATGTTATCCTTACAGGACCTTCCGTTATCCTTACAAGGACGAAGTAGAGAAAATATTGTATTGTCATCGGACTTATATAAGTGTGCAAAATATCAAGTCAATCGGACAAGTGGAAGTGGGTCAAAATTGGGTTGCAAGATTTGATCTGACAGACAAACAGACAAACAGACAGACAGACACGAAGGCAAGCTAAATAAAAGCTTTTAAATTAATAATAAAAAACTGAGTCTCATTCAAAGAAAACTAAGCTTCATTTAATTCTCAGTCAATTTTCCGTTTTCTTTAAATGAGAACTAAAATTATTTAACAAGGTTTTTAGCTCTTCCGTAAAATTTGATAGTTTTGTCTTAGCACAAATACACTTTAAGCTGACGATATATCGATATATGGATTAACGTGCAGTTATTTGCTTATTTGCTATTTAAATTTATTAATAAGATATCTTCACTTCAAAAAATTACAATGTCGATAATAAAAAAATGTCAATCCTAAATATTTAAATATAAACTGAACCGAACCGAACCAATAAAATAAAATTTGGTTTTTGGTTCGGTTCAATCAGCTTGTTCAAAAATGGTTTGGTTTTGGTTTGGTTCGGCCATATTTTTTCAGAGGTGGTTTGGTTTTGGTTCACTAAAATTTCAATGGTTCAGTGGTTTTTGGTTCGGTTCAAAAACCGGTTTGCATCTCTGCTCCTGAGTCGATTGGAGTCATATTTAAAAAATGTCTTTCTGTCTGTCAGTCTGTCAGTCTGTCAGTCTGTCAGTCTGTCAGTCTGTCAGTCTGTCAGTCTGTCAGTCTGTCAGTCTGTCAGTCTGTCAGTCTGTCAGTCTGTCAGTCTGTCAGTCTGTCAGTCTGTCAGTCTGTCAGTCTGTCAGTCTGTCAGTCTGTCAGTCTGTCAGTCTGTCAGTCTGTCAGTCTGTCAGTCTGTCAGTCTGTCAGTCTGTCAGTCTGTCAGTCTGTCAGTCTGTCAGTCTGTCAGTCTGTCAGTCTGTCTGTCAGTCTGTCTGTCAGTCTGTCTGTCAGTCTGTCTGTCAGTCTGTCTGTCAGTCTGTCTGTCAGTCTGTCTGTCAGTCTGTCTGTCAGTCTGTCTGTCAGTCTGTCTGTCAGTCTGTCTGTCAGTCTGTCTGTCAGTCTGTCTGTCAGTCTGTCTGTCAGTCTGTCTGTCAGTCTGTCTGTCAGTCTGTCTGTCAGTCTGTCTGTCAGTCTGTCTGTCAGTCTGTCTGTCAGTCTGTCTGTCAGTCTGTCTGTCAGTCTGTCTGTCAGTCTGTCTGTCAGTCTGTCTGTCAGTCTGTCTGTCAGTCTGTCTGTCAGTCTGTCTGTCAGTCTGTCTGTCAGTCTGTCTGTCAGTCTGTCTGTCAGTCTGTCTGTCAGTCTGTCTGTCAGTCTGTCTGTCAGTCTGTCTGTCAGTCTGTCTGTCAGTCTGTCTGTCAGTCTGTCTGTCAGTCTGTCTGTCAGTCTGTCTGTCAGTCTGTCTGTCAGTCTGTCTGTCTGTCAGTCTGTCTGTCAGTCTGTCTGTCAGTCTGTCTGTCAGTCTGTCTGTCAGTCTGTCTGTCAGTCTGTCTGTCAGTCTGTCTGTCAGTCTGTCTGTCAGTCTGTCAGTCTGTCTGTCAGTCTGTCTGTCAGTCTGTCTGTCAGTCTGTCTGTCAGTCTGTCTGTCAGTCTGTCTGTCAGTCTGTCTGTCAGTCTGTCTGTCAGTCTGTCTGTCAGTCTGTCTGTCAGTCTGTCTGTCAGTCTGTCTGTCAGTCTGTCAGTCTGTCTGTCAGTCTGTCTGTCAGTCTGTCTGTCAGTCTGTCTGTCAGTCTGTCTGTCAGTCTGTCTGTCAGTCTGTCTGTCAGTCTGTCTGTCAGTCTGTCTGTCAGTCTGTCTGTCAGTCTGTCTGTCAGTCTGTCTGTCAGTCTGTCAGTCTGTCAGTCTGTCTGTCAGTCTGTCTGTCAGTCTGTCTGTCAGTCTGTCTGTCAGTCTGTCTGTCAGTCTGTCTGTCAGTCTGTCTGTCAGTCTGTCTGTCAGTCTGTCTGTCAGTCTGTCTGTCAGTCTGTCTGTCAGTCTGTCTGTCAGTCTGTCTGTCAGTCTGTCTGTCAGTCTGTCTGTCAGTCTGTCTGTCAGTCTGTCAGTCTGTCTGTCAGTCTGTCTGTCAGTCTGTCTGTCAGTCTGTCTGTCAGTCTGTCTGTCAGTCTGTCTGTCAGTCTGTCTGTCTGTCAGTCTGTCTGTCAGTCTGTCTGTCAGTCTGTCTGTCAGTCTGTCTGTCAGTCTGTCTGTCAGTCTGTCTGTCAGTCTGTCTGTCAGTCTGTCTGTCAGTCTGTCTGTCAGTCTGTCTGTCAGTCTGTCTGTCAGTCTGTCTGTCAGTCTGTCTGTCAGTCTGTCTGTCAGTCTGTCTGTCAGTCTGTCTGTCAGTCTGTCTGTCAGTCTGTCTGTCAGTCTGTCTGTCAGTCTGTCTGTCAGTCTGTCTGTCAGTCTGTCTGTCAGTCTGTCTGTCTGTCTGTCTGTCAGTCTGTCTGTCAGTCTGTCTGTCAGTCTGTCAGTCTGTCTTTCAGTCTGTCTGTCAGTCTGTCTGTCAGTCTGTCTGTCAGTCTGTCTGTCAGTCTGTCTGTCAGTCTGTCTGTCAGTCTGTCTGTCAGTCTGTCTGTCAGTCTGTCTGTCAGTCTGTCTGTTAGTCTGTCTGTCAGTCTGTCTGTCAGTCTGTCTGTCAGTCTGTCTGTCAGTCTGTCTGTCAGTCTGTCTGTCAGTCTGTCTGTCAGTCTGTCTGTCAGTCTGTCTGTCAGTCTGTCTGTCAGTCTGTCTGTCAGTCTGTCTGTCAGTCTGTCTGTCAGTCTGTCAGTCTGTCTGTCAGTCTGTCTGTCAGTCTGTCTGTCAGTCTGTCTGTCAGTCTGTCTGTCAGTCTGTCTGTCAGTCTGTCTGTCAGTCTGTCTGTCAGTCTGTCTGTCAGTCTGTCTGTCAGTCTGTCTGTCAGTCTGTCTGTCAGTCTGTCTGTCAGTCTGTCTGTCAGTCTGTCTGTCAGTCTGTCTGTCAGTCTGTCTGTCAGTCTAAAATTTTGTAAAATTTTGTAGCGTACAGAGTGACGAGATATTATATATATTCTTTACGTTGATGTTGTGATAGAAGGGGAGGCAGGGTGGCACGTTGGACGTTCGAGGGCTGAGCTCGCCGGACGGGGTTGGTTCTTGCCATCCTTCTACCACCTCTCTGCTACAAAATAATTTCGTGCCAAAAAACCAAAAAGGACCATAGCTCATCTTCGCATACTAACGGAAGGGGAAGGGGAAGGGGAAGGAAATCCTTTAATAATCGCGGGACGAGGCGGAGCAGTCACGACGCTTACCTTTTCTTCCGTTGTCTCCGGGTTTCACATCTGCCCTAAATCAAAACTCTACACAAACATGATCAAAGTCCAAAAATTCATTTCAATAATCAAAAAAAATATATTTAATTAGGTTTAAATTCATTTATAAAAATATTGCTAATGTATAGAATAATCGCAACATAATGGCATAAATAAATGTCTAAATTCTAATATTATAAATTAAACTAAATATACATTGATCATAAATATGACGAAGAAAATTAAATAAATAAATAATATCCAAAAAAACGAAATTCTCCACCAAAAATGTTTACCACACAGAATTTATAATAATTAGGAATTTTAAAATGTTTACCAACAGGTGGAATTAAATTGTATCTAGGGATAAGATCTTTGGGCCCAGAGATGTTATGTCCACGACGATAATTAAAATTGCGCATAAAAAAAATCATAAATAAATCATAAAAAGTGGTGGTAACCATGGAACATATTTAAATCATAATCGGAGAATGACGAGAATGATTAAATTAAATATTCTAATACAATTCAATAAATAGATTTAAAGCAATAACGTTAATCGAAGCTAACTAATACCAAGAATAAAAATCACCACTTATTCCGCGTCATAATTTAAATTTTTTTATACCTCGATTTTCAATTTTGAATACAAATACGAATTTTTTTCTCTGAGCTCAAAGAAATATTACCTTTTATCCTTTTTGTCGACCAGCACATATTTTATGCTTTTAATTTTGGTGGTTATAATCGATTTGGTTTTTTTTTTATGTATTTTCTCCGACAGTAATTTTTTTTGTCATTTTATTTAATTTTAGGTTCAAATATTTCTGATTTGTTATGTACAAATATTTGTTCCAATATTTAATATTAAGATTTTTTCAACAATATTTGTCCTATATTTTATATATATATATTTTTTAAACTAATTTGAGTTTTCACATTACTTACACTCAATTATTTTCAAATGGATATGTTTGGCTTTTGAATGCTTTTAATAAATTAAATGATTGTTTAGTAATATTTGAATTTTATTTATGAATGGATTTTTCAGTAGTTTTGTAATGGCATATTAAGTCGCAAGTTTGGGCAGATGCACGGCTAAGGTGAGTTTTAAGGGTATGAGGCACAGCGTTCTCAAGGCATAGTTTTCCCCTTTCCCTCCTCCTTTGATCCGAGAAGATGAAGCCGATGTCAGTCCGTTCCAGGCACGATTTTTTTTGTAGTAGATGGCCGTTGAGAGAAGTAGGCAAGATCCCTCCCCACCACTGAGCTAAGCCGGAAGGGAAAAAACCAGCGTGCCTATCCGCCTACCTTCTTATCAACCCAGAAAGATCTCCCGCCTTCACGCTACAAAACTGTCAGTCTGTCTGTCAGTCTGTCTGTCAGTCTGTCTGTCAGTCTGTCTGTCAGTCTGTCTGTCAGTCTGTCTGTCAGTCTGTCTGTCAGTCTGTCTGTCAGTCTGTCTGTCAGTCTGTCTGTCAGTCTGTCTGTCAGTCTGTCTGTCAGTCTGTCTGTCAGTCTGTCTGTCAGTCTGTCTGTCAGTCTGTCTGTCAGTCTGTCTGTCAGTCTGTCTGTCAGTCTGTCTGTCAGTCTGTCTGTCAGTCTGTCTGTCAGTCTGTCTGTCAGTCTGTCTGTCAGTCTGTCTGTCAGTCTGTCTGTCAGTCTGTCTGTCAGTCTGTCTGTCAGTCTGTCTGTCAGTCTGTCTGTCAGTCTGTCTGTCAGTCTGTCTGTCAGTCTGTCTGTCAGTCTGTCTGTCAGTCTGTCTGTCAGTCTGTCTGTCAGTCTGTCTGTCAGTCTGTCTGTCAGTCTGTCTGTCAGTCTGTCTGTCAGTCTGTCTGTCAGTCTGTCTGTCAGTCTGTCTGTCAGTCTGTCTGTCAGTCTGTCTGTCAGTCTGTCTGTCAGTCTGTCTGTCAGTCTGTCTGTCAGTCTGTCTGTCAGTCTGTCAGTGTGTCTGTCAGTCTGTCTGTCAGTCTGTCTGTCAGTGTGTCTGTCAGTCTGTCTGTCAGTCTGTCTGTCAGTCTGTCTGTCAGTCTGTCTGTCAGTCTGTCTGTCAGTCTCTCTGTCAGTCTGTCTGTCAGTCTGTCTGTCAGTCTGTCTGTCAGTCTGTCAGTCTGTCTGTCAGTCTGTCTGTCAGTCTGTCTGTCAGTCTGTCTGTCAGTCTGTCAGTCTGTCTGTCAGTCTGTCTGTCAGTCTGTCTGTCAGTCTGTCTGTCAGTCTGTCTGTCAGTCTGTCTGTCAGTCTGTCTGTCAGTCTGTCTGTCAGTCTGTCTGTCAGTCTGTCTGTCAGTCTGTCTGTCAGTCTGTCTGTCAGTCTGTCTGTCAGTCTGTCAGTCTGTCTGTCAGTCTGTCTGTCAGTCTGTCTGTCAGTCTGTCTGTCAGTCTGTCTGTCAGTCTGTCTGTCAGTCTGTCTGTCAGTCTGTCTGTCAGTCTGTCTGTCAGTCTGTCTGTCAGTCTGTCTGTCAGTCTGTCTGTCAGTCTGTCTGTCAGTCTGTCTGTCAGTCTGTCTGTCAGTCTGTCTGTCAGTCTGTCTGTCAGTCTGTCTGTCAGTCTGTCTGTCAGTCTGTCTGTCAGTCTGTCTGTCAGTCTGTCTGTCAGTCTGTCTGTCAGTCTGTCTGTCAGTCTGTCTGTCAGTCTGTCTGTCAGTCTGTCTGTCAGTCTGTCTGTCAGTCTGTCTGTCAGTCTGTCTGTCAGTCTGTCTGTCAGTCTGTCTGTCAGTCTGTCTGTCAGTCTGTCTGTCAGTCTGTCTGTCAGTCTGTCTGTCAGTCTGTCTGTCAGTCTGTCTGTCAGTCTGTCTGTCAGTCTGTCTGTCAGTCTGTCTGTCAGTCTGTCTGTCAGTCTGTCTGTCAGTCTGTCTGTCAGTCTGTCAGTCTGTCAGTCTGTCAGTCTGTCAGTCTGTCAGTCTGTCAGTCTGTCAGTCTGTCAGTCTGTCTGTCAGTCTGTCAGTCTGTCAGTCTGTCTGTCTGTCTGTCTGTCTGTCTGTCTGTCTGTCTGTCTGTCAGTCTGTCTGTCAGTCTGTCTGTCAGTCTGTCAGTCTGTCTGTCAGTCTGTCTGTCAGTCTGTCTGTCAGTCTGTCTGTCAGTCTGTCTGTCAGTCTGTCTGTCAGTCTGTCTGTCAGTCTGTCTGTCAGTCTGTCTGTCAGTCTGTCTGTCAGTCTGTCTGTCAGTCTGTCTGTCAGTCTGTCTGTCAGTCTGTCTGTCAGTCTGTCTGTCAGTCTGTCTGTCAGTCTGTCTGTCAGTCTGTCTGTCAGTCTGTCTGTCAGTCTGTCTGTCAGTCTGTCTGTCAGTCTGTCTGTCAGTCTGTCTGTCAGTCTGTCTGTCAGTCTGTCTGTCAGTCTGTCTGTCAGTCTGTCTGTCAGTCTGTCTGTCAGTCTGTCTGTCAGTCTGTCTGTCAGTCTGTCTGTCAGTCTGTCTGTCAGTCTGTCTGTCAGTCTGTCTGTCAGTCTGTCTGTCAGTCTGTCTGTCAGTCTGTCTGTCAGTCTGTCTGTCAGTCTGTCTGTCAGTCTGTCTGTCAGTCTGTCTGTCAGTCTGTCTGTCAGTCTGTCTGTCAGTCTGTCTGTCAGTCTGTCTGTCAGTCTGTCTGTCAGTCTGTCTGTCAGTCTGTCTGTCAGTCTGTCTGTCAGTCTGTCTGTCAGTCTGTCTGTCAGTCTGTCTGTCAGTCTGTCTGTCAGTCTGTCAGTCTGTCTGTCAGTCTGTCTGTCAGTCTGTCTGTCAGTCTGTGTGTCAGTCTGTCTGTCAGTCTGTCTGTCAGTCTGTCTGTCAGTCTGTCTGTCTGTCAGTCTGTCTGTCTGTCAGTCTGTCTGTCAGTCTGTCTGTCAGTCTGTCTGTCTGTCTGTCAGTCTGTCTGTCAGTCTGTCTGTCAGTCTGTCTGTCAGTCTGTCTGTCAGTCTGTCTGTCAGTCTGTCTGTCAGTCTGTCTGTCTGTCAGTCTGTCTGTCAGTCTGTCTGTCAGTCTGTCTGTCAGTCTGTCAGTCTGTCAGTCTGTCAGTCTGTCAGTCTGTCAGTCTGTCAGTCTGTCAGTCTGTCAGTCTGTCAGTCTGTCAGTCTGTCAGTCTGTCAGTCTGTCAGTCTGTCAGTCTGTCAGTCTGTCAGTCTGTCAGTCTGTCAGTCTGTCAGTCTGTCAGTCTGTCAGTCTGTCAGTCTGTCAGTCTGTCAGTCTGTCAGTCTGTCAGTCTGTCAGTCTGTCAGTCTGTCAGTCTGTCAGTCTGTCAGTCTGTCAGTCTGTCAGTCTGTCAGTCTGTCAGTCTGTCAGTCTGTCAGTCTGTCAGTCTGTCAGTCTGTCAGTCTGTCAGTCTGTCAGTCTGTCAGTCTGTCAGTCTGTCAGTCTGTCAGTCTGTCAGTCTGTCAGTCTGTCAGTCTGTCAGTCTGTCAGTCTGTCAGTCTGTCAGTCTGTCAGTCTGTCAGTCTGTCAGTCTGTCAGTCTGTCAGTCTGTCAGTCTGTCAGTCTGTCAGTCTGTCAGTCTGTCAGTCTGTCAGTCTGTCAGTCTGTCAGTCTGTCAGTCTGTCAGTCTGTCAGTCTGTCAGTCTGTCAGTCTGTCAGTCTGTCAGTCTGTCAGTCTGTCAGTCTGTCAGTCTGTCAGTCTGTCAGTCTGTCAGTCTGTCAGTCTGTCAGTCTGTCAGTCTGTCAGTCTGTCAGTCTGTCAGTCTGTCAGTCTGTCAGTCTGTCAGTCTGTCAGTCTGTCAGTCTGTCAGTCTGTCAGTCTGTCAGTCTGTCAGTCTGTCAGTCTGTCAGTCTGTCAGTCTGTCAGTCTGTCAGTCTGTCAGTCTGTCAGTCTGTCAGTCTGTCAGTCTGTCAGTCTGTCAGTCTGTCAGTCTGTCAGTCTGTCAGTCTGTCAGTCTGTCAGTCTGTCAGTCTGTCAGTCTGTCAGTCTGTCAGTCTGTCAGTCTGTCAGTCTGTCAGTCTGTCAGTCTGTCAGTCTGTCAGTCTGTCAGTCTGTCAGTCTGTCAGTCTGTCAGTCTGTCAGTCTGTCAGTCTGTCAGTCTGTCAGTCTGTCAGTCTGTCAGTCTGTCAGTCTGTCAGTCTGTCAGTCTGTCAGTCTGTCTGTCAGTCTGTCAGTCTGTCAGTCTGTCAGTCTGTCAGTCTGTCTGTCTGTCTGTCTGTCTGTCGGTCAGTCTGTCTGTCAGTCTGTCTGTCAGTCTGTCAGTCTGTCTGTCAGTCTGCCTGTCAGTCTGCCTGTCAGTCTGTCTGTCAGTCTGCCTGTCAGTCTGTCTGTCAGTCTGTCTGTCAGTCTGTCTGTCAGTCTGTCTGTCAGTCTGTCTGTCAGTCTGTCTGTCAGTCTGTCTGTCAGTCTGTCTGTCAGTCTGTCTGTCAGTCTGTCTGTCAGTCTGTCAGTCAGTCTGTCAGTCAGTCTGTCTGTCAGTCCGTCTGTCAGTCTGTCTGTCAGTCTGTCTGTCAGTCTGTCTGTCAGTCTGTCTGTCAGTCTGTCTGTCAGTCTGTCTGTCAGTCTGTCTGTCAGTCTGTCTGTCAGTCTGTCTGTCAGTCTGTCTGTCAGTCTGTCTGTCAGTCTGTCTGTCAGTCTGTCTGTCTGTCAGTCTGTCTGTCAGTCTGTCTGTCAGTCTGTCTGTCAGTCTGTCTGTCAGTCTGTCTGTCAGTCTGTCTGTCAGTCTGTCTGTCAGTCTGTCTGTCAGTCTGTCTGTCAGTCTGTCTGTCAGTCTGTCTGTCAGTCTGTCTGTCAGTCTGTCTGTCAGTCTGTCTGTCAGTCTGTCTGTCAGTCTGTCTGTCAGTCTGTCTGTCAGTCTGTCTGTCAGTCTGTCTGTCAGTCTGTCTGTCAGTCTGTCTGTCAGTCTGTCTGTCAGTCTGTCTGTCAGTCTGTCTGTCAGTCTGTCTGTCAGTCTGTCTGTCAGTCTGTCTGTCAGTCTGTCAGTCTGTCTGTCAGTCTGTCTGTCAGTCTGTCTGTCTGTCAGTCTGTCTGTCAGTCTGTCTGTCAGTCTGTCTGTCAGTCTGTCTGTCAGTCTGTCTGCCAGTCTGTCTGTCAGTCTGTCTGTCAGTCTGTCTGTCAGTCTGTCTGTCAGTCTGTCTGTCAGTCTGTCTGTCAGTCTGTCTGTCAGTCTGTCTGTCAGTCTGTCTGTCAGTCTGTCTGTCAGTCTGTCTGTCAGTCTGTCTGTCAGTCTGTCTGTCAGTCAGTCTGTCAGCTGTCTGTCAGTCTGTCTGTCAGTCTGTCTGTCAGTCTGTCTGTCAGTCTGTCTGTCAGTCTGTCTGTCTGTCAGTCTGTCTGTCAGTCTGTCTGTCAGTCTGTCTGTCAGTCTGTCTGTCAGTCTGTCTGTCAGTCTGTCTGTCAGTCTGTCTGTCAGTCTGTCTGTCAGTCTGTCTGTCAGTCTGTCTGTCAGTCTGTCTGTCAGTCTGTCTGTCAGTCTGTCTGTCAGTCTGTCTGTCAGTCTGTCTGTCAGTCTGTCTGTCAGTCTGTCTGTCAGTCTGTCTGTCAGTCTGTCTGTCAGTCTGTCTGTCAGTCTGTCTGTCAGTCTGTCTGTCAGTCTGTCTGTCAGTCTGTCTGTCAGTCTGTCTGTCAGTCTGTCTGTCAGTCTGTCTGTCAGTCTGTCTGTCAGTCTGTCTGTCAGTCTGTCTGTCAGTCTGTCTGTCAGTCTGTCTGTCAGTCTGTCTGTCAGTCTGTCTGTCAGTCTGTCTGTCAGTCTGTCTGTCAGTCTGTCTGTCAGTCTGTCTGTCAGTCTGTCTGTCAGTCTGTCTGTCAGTCTGTCTGTCAGTCTGTCTGTCAGTCTGTCTGTCAGTCTGTCTGTCAGTCTGTCTGTCAGTCTGTCTGTCAGTCTGTCTGTCAGTCTGTCTGTCAGTCTGTCTGTCAGTCTGTCTGTCAGTCTGTCTGTCAGTCTGTCTGTCAGTCTGTCTGTCAGTCTGTCTGTCAGTCTGTCTGTCAGTCTGTCTGTCAGTCTGTCTGTCAGTCTGTCTGTCAGTCTGTCTGTCAGTCTGTCTGTCAGTCTGTCTGTCAGTCTGTCTGTCAGTCTGTCTGTCAGTCTGTCTGTCAGTCTGTCTGTCAGTCTGTCTGTCAGTCTGTCTGTCAGTCTGTCTGTCAGTCTGTCTGTCAGTCTGTCTGTCAGTCTGTCTGTCAGTCTGTCTGTCAGTCTGTCTGTCAGTCTGTCTGTCAGTCTGTCTGTCAGTCTGTCTGTCAGTCTGTCTGTCAGTCTGTCTGTCAGTCTGTCTGTCAGTCTGTCTGTCAGTCTGTCTGTCAGTCTGTCTGTCAGTCTGTCTGTCAGTCTGTCTGTCAGTCTGTCTGTCAGTCTGTCTGTCAGTCTGTCTGTCAGTCTGTCTGTCAGTCTGTCTGTCAGTCTGTCTGTCAGTCTGTCTGTCAGTCTGTCTGTCAGTCTGTCTGTCAGTCTGTCTGTCAGTCTGTCTGTCAGTCTGTCTGTCAGTCTGTCTGTCAGTCTGTCTGTCAGTCTGTCTGTCAGTCTGTCTGTCAGTCTGTCTGTCAGTCTGTCTGTCAGTCTGTCTGTCAGTCTGTCTGTCAGTCTGTCTGTCAGTCTGTCTGTCAGTCTGTCTGTCAGTCTGTCTGTCAGTCTGTCTGTCAGTCTGTCTGTCAGTCTGTCTGTCAGTCTGTCTGTCAGTCTGTCTGTCAGTCTGTCTGTCAGTCTGTCTGTCAGTCTGTCTGTCAGTCTGTCTGTCAGTCTGTCTGTCAGTCTGTCTGTCAGTCTGTCTGTCAGTCTGTCTGTCAGTCTGTCTGTCAGTCTGTCTGTCAGTCTGTCTGTCAGTCTGTCTGTCAGTCTGTCTGTCAGTCTGTCTGTCAGTCTGTCTGTCAGTCTGTCTGTCAGTCTGTCTGTCAGTCTGTCTGTCAGTCTGTCTGTCAGTCTGTCTGTCAGTCTGTCTGTCAGTCTGTCTGTCAGTCTGTCTGTCAGTCTGTCTGTCAGTCTGTCTGTCAGTCTGTCTGTCAGTCTGTCTGTCAGTCTGTCTGTCAGTCTGTCTGTCAGTCTGTCTGTCAGTCTGTCTGTCAGTCTGTCTGTCAGTGTGTCTGTCAGTCTGTCTGTCAGTCTGTCTGTCAGTGTGTCTGTCAGTCTGTCTGTCAGTCTGTCTGTCAGTCTGTCTGTCAGTCTGTCTGTCAGTCTGTCTGTCAGTCTGTCTGTCAGTCTGTCTGTCAGTCTGTCAGTCTGTCTGTCAGTCTGTCTGTCAGTCTGTCTGTCAGTCTGTCTGTCAGTCTGTCTGTCAGTCTGTCAGTCTGTCTGTCAGTCTGTCTGTCAGTCTGTCTGTCAGTCTGTCTGTCAGTCTGTCTGTCAGTCTGTCTGTCAGTCTGTCTGTCAGTCTGTCTGTCAGTCTGTCTGTCAGTCTGTCTGTCAGTCTGTCTGTCAGTCTGTCTGTCAGTCTGTCTGTCAGTCTGTCTGTCAGTCTGTCTGTCAGTCTGTCTGTCAGTCTGTCTGTCAGTCTGTCTGTCAGTCTGTCTGTCAGTCTGTCTGTCAGTCTGTCTGTCAGTCTGTCAGTCTGTCAGTCTGTCAGTCTGTCAGTCTGTCTGTCAGTCTGTCTGTCAGTCTGTCTGTCAGTCTGTCTGTCAGTCTGTCTGTCAGTCTGTCTGTCAGTCTGTCTGTCAGTCTGTCTGTCAGTCTGTCTGTCAGTCTGTCTGTCAGTCTGTCTGTCAGTCTGTCTGTCAGTCTGTCTGTCAGTCTGTCTGTCAGTCTGTCTGTCAGTCTGTCTGTCAGTCTGTCTGTCAGTCTGTCTGTCAGTCTGTCTGTCAGTCTGTCTGTCAGTCTGTCTGTCAGTCTGTCTGTCAGTCTGTCTGTCAGTCTGTCTGTCAGTCTGTCTGTCAGTCTGTCTGTCAGTCTGTCTGTCAGTCTGTCTGTCAGTCTGTCTGTCAGTCTGTCTGTCAGTCTGTCTGTCAGTCTGTCTGTCAGTCTGTCTGTCAGTCTGTCTGTCAGTCTGTCTGTCAGTCTGTCTGTCAGTCTGTCTGTCAGTCTGTCTGTCAGTCTGTCTGTCAGTCTGTCAGTCTGTCTGTCAGTCTGTAAGTCTGTCTGTCAGTCTGTCTGTCAGTCTGTCTGTCAGTCTGTCTGTCAGTCTGTCTGTCAGTCTGTCTGTCAGTCTGTCTGTCAGTCTGTCTGTCAGTCTGTCTGTCAGTCTGTCTGTCAGTCTGTCTGTCAGTCTGTCTGTCAGTCTGTCTGTCAGTCTGTCTGTCAGTCTGTCTGTCAGTCTGTCTGTCAGTCTGTCTGTCAGTCTGTCTGTCAGTCTGTCTGTCAGTCTGTCTGTCAGTCTGTCTGTCAGTCTGTCTGTCAGTCTGTCTGTCAGTCTGTCTGTCAGTCTGTCTGTCAGTCTGTCTGTCAGTCTGTCTGTCAGTCTGTCTGTCAGTCTGTCTGTCAGTCTGTCTGTCAGTCTGTCTGTCAGTCTGTCTGTCAGTCTGTCTGTCAGTCTGTCTGTCAGTCTGTCTGTCAGTCTGTCAGTCTGTCTGTCAGTCTGTCTGTCAGTCTGTCTGTCAGTCTGTCTGTCAGTCTGTCTGTCAGTCTGTCTGTCAGTCTGTCTGTCAGTCTGTCTGTCAGTCTGTCTGTCAGTCTGTCTGTCAGTCTGTCTGTCAGTCTGTCTGTCAGTCTGTCTGTCAGTCTGTCTGTCAGTCTGTCTGTCAGTCTGTCTGTCAGTCTGTCTGTCAGTCTGTCTGTCAGTCTGTCTGTCAGTCTGTCTGTCAGTCTGTCTGTCAGTCTGTCTGTCAGTCTGTCTGTCAGTCTGTCTGTCAGTCTGTCTGTCAGTCTGTCTGTCAGTCTGTCTGTCAGTCTGTCTGTCAGTCTGTCTGTCAGTCTGTCTGTCAGTCTGTCTGTCAGTCTGTCTGTCAGTCTGTCTGTCAGTCTGTCTGTCAGTCTGTCTGTCTGTCTGTCAGTCTGTCTGTCAGTCTGTCTGTCAGTCTGTCTGTCAGTCTGTCTGTCAGTCTGTCTGTCAGTCTGTCTGTCAGTCTGTCTGTCAGTCTGTCTGTCAGTCTGTCTGTCAGTCTGTCTGTCAGTCTGTCTGTCAGTCTGTCTGTCAGTCTGTCTGTCAGTCTGTCAGTCTGTCTGTCAGTCTGTCTGTCAGTCTGTCTGTCAGTCTGTCTGTCAGTCTGTCTGTCAGTCTGTCTGTCAGTCTGTCAGTCAGTCTGTCAGTCTGTCTGTCAGTCTGTCTGTCAGTCTGTCTGTCAGTCTGTCTGTCAGTCTGTCTGTCAGTCTGTCTGTCAGTCTGTCTGTCAGTCTGTCTGTCAGTCTGTCTGTCAGTCTGTCAGTCTGTCTGTCAGTCTGTCTGTCAGTCTGTCTGTCAGTCTGTCTGTCAGTCTGTCTGTCAGTCTGTCTGTCAGTCTGTCTGTCAGTCTGTCTGTCAGTCTGTCTGTCAGTCTGTCTGTCAGTCTGTCTGTCAGTCTGTCTGTCAGTCTGTCTGTCAGTCTGTCTGTCAGTCTGTCTGTCAGTCTGTCAGTCTGTCTGTCAGTCTGTCTGTCAGTCTGTCTGTCAGTCTGTCTGTCAGTCTGTCTGTCAGTCTGTCTGTCAGTCTGTCTGTCAGTCTGTCTGTCAGTCTGTCTGTCAGTCTGTCTGTCAGTCTGTCTGTCAGTCTGTCTGTCAGTCTGTCTGTCAGTCTGTCTGTCAGTCTGTCTGTCAGTCTGTCTGTCAGTCTGTCTGTCAGTCTGTCTGTCAGTCTGTCTGTCAGTCTGTCTGTCAGTCTGTCTGTCAGTCTGTCTGTCAGTCTGTCTGTCAGTCTGTCTGTCAGTCTGTCTGTCAGTCTGTCTGTCAGTCTGTCTGTCAGTCTGTCTGTCAGTCTGTCTGTCAGTCTGTCTGTCAGTCTGTCTGTCAGTCTGTCTGTCAGTCTGTCTGTCAGTCTGTCTGTCAGTCTGTCTGTCAGTCTGTCTGTCAGTCTGTCAGTCTGTCTGTCAGTCTGTCTGTCAGTCTGTCTGTCAGTCTGTCTGTCAGTCTGTCTGTCAGTCTGTCTGTCAGTCTGTCTGTCAGTCTGTCTGTCAGTCTGTCTGTCAGTCTGTCTGTCAGTCTGTCTGTCAGTCTGTCTGTCAGTCTGTCTGTCAGTCTGTCTGTCAGTCTGTCTGTCAGTCTGTCTGTCAGTCTGTCTGTCAGTCTGTCTGTCAGTCTGTCTGTCAGTCTGTCTGTCAGTCTGTCTGTCAGTCTGTCTGTCAGTCTGTCTGTCAGTCTGTCTGTCAGTCTGTCTGTCAGTCTGTCTGTCAGTCTGTCAGTCTGTCAGTCTGTCAGTCTGTCAGTCTGTCAGTCTGTCTGTCAGTGTGTCTGTCAGTCTGTCTGTCAGTCTGTCTGTCAGTCTGTCTGTCAGTCTGTCTGTCAGTCTGTCTGTCAGTCTGTCTGTCAGTCTGTCTGTCAGTCTGTCTGTCAGTCTGTCTGTCAGTCTGTCTGTCAGTCTGTCTGTCAGTCTGTCAGTGTGTCTGTCAGTCTGTCTGTCAGTCTGTCTGTCAGTGTGTCTGTCAGTCTGTCTGTCAGTCTGTCTGTCAGTCAGTCTGTCTGTCAGTCTGTCTGTCAGTCTGTCTGTCAGTCTGTCTGTCAGTCTGTCAGTCTGTCTGTCAGTCTGTCAGTCTGTCTGTCAGTCTGTCTGTCAGTCTGTCAGTCTGTCTGTCAGTCTGTCTGTCAGTCTGTCTGTCAGTCTGTCTGTCAGTCTGTCTGTCAGTCTGTCAGTCTGTCTGTCAGTCTGTCTGTCAGTCTGTCTGTCAGTCTGTCTGTCAGTCTGTCTGTCAGTCTGTCTGTCAGTCTGTCTGTCAGTCTGTCTGTCAGTCTGTCTGTCAGTCTGTCTGTCAGTCTGTCTGTCAGTCTGTCAGTCTGTCTGTCAGTCTGTCTGTCAGTCTGTCAGTCTGTCAGTCTGTCAGTCTGTCAGTCTGTCAGTCTGTCAGTCTGTCAGTCTGTCTGTCAGTCTGTCTGTCAGTCTGTCTGTCAGTCTGTCTGTCAGTCTGTCTGTCAGTCTGTCTGTCAGTCTGTCTGTCAGTCTGTCTGTCAGTCTGTCTGTCAGTCTGTCTGTCAGTCTGTCTGTCAGTCTGTCTGTCAGTCTGTCTGTCAGTCTGTCTGTCAGTCTGTCTGTCAGTCTGTCTGTCAGTCTGTCTGTCAGTCTGTCTGTCAGTCTGTCTGTCAGTCTGTCTGTCAGTCTGTCTGTCAGTCTGTCTGTCAGTCTGTCTGTCAGTCTGTCTGTCAGTCTGTCTGTCAGTCTGTCTGTCAGTCTGTCTGTCAGTCTGTCTGTCAGTCTGTCTGTCAGTCTGTCTGTCAGTCTGTCTGTCAGTCTGTCTGTCAGTCTGTCTGTCAGTCTGTCTGTCAGTCTGTCTGTCAGTCTGTCTGTCAGTCTGTCTGTCAGTCTGTCTGTCAGTCTGTCTGTCAGTCTGTCTGTCAGTATGTCTGTCAGTCTGTCTGTCAGTCTGTCTGTCAGTCTGTCTGTCAGTCTGTCTGTCAGTCTGTCTGTCAGTCTGTCTGTCAGTCTGTCTGTCAGTCTGTCTGTCAGTCTGTCTGTCAGTCTGTCTGTCAGTCTGTCAGTCTGTCAGTCTGTCTGTCAGTCTGTCAGTCTGTCAGTCTGTCTGTCAGTCTGTCTGTCAGTCTGTCTGTCAGTCTGTCTGTCAGTCTGTCTGTCAGTCTGTCTGTCAGTCTGTCTGTCAGTCTGTCTGTCAGTCTGTCTGTCAGTCTGTCTGTCAGTCTGTCTGTCAGTCTGTCTGTCAGTCTGTCTGTCAGTCTGTCTGTCAGTCTGTCTGTCAGTCTGTCTGTCAGTCTGTCTGTCAGTCTGTCTGTCAGTCTGTCTGTCAGTCTGTCTGTCAGTCTGTCTGTCAGTCTGTCTGTCAGTCTGTCTGTCAGTCTGTCTGTCAGTCTGTCTGTCAGTCTGTCTGTCAGTCTGTCAGTCTGTCTGTCAGTCTGTCTGTCAGTCTGTCTGTCAGTCTGTCTGTCAGTCTGTCTGTCAGTCTGTCTGTCAGTCTGTCTGTCAGTCTGTCTGTCAGTCTGTCTGTCAGTCTGTCTGTCAGTCTGTCTGTCAGTCTGTCTGTCAGTCTGTCTGTCAGTCTGTCTGTCAGTCTGTCTGTCAGTCTGTCTGTCAGTCTGTCTGTCAGTCTGTCTGTCAGTCTGTCTGTCAGTCTGTCTGTCAGTCTGTCTGTCAGTCTGTCTGTCAGTCTGTCTGTCAGTCTGTCTGTCAGTCTGTCTGTCAGTCTGTCTGTCAGTCTGTCTGTCAGTCTGTCTGTCAGTCTGTCTGTCAGTCTGTCTGTCAGTCTGTCTGTCAGTCTGTCTGTCAGTCTGTCTGTCAGTCTGTCTGTCAGTCTGTCTGTCAGTCTGTCTGTCAGTCTGTCTGTCAGTCTGTCAGTCTGTCTGTCAGTCTGTCTGTCAGTCTGTCTGTCAGTCTGTCTGTCAGTCTGTCTGTCAGTCTGTCTGTCAGTCTGTCTGTCTGTCTGTCTGTCAGTCTGTCTGTCAGTCTGTCTGTCAGTCTGTCAGTCTGTCAGTCTGTCTTTCAGTCTGTCTGTCAGTCTGTCTGTCAGTCTGTCTGTCAGTCTGTCTGTCAGTCTGTCTGTCAGTCTGTCTGTCAGTCTGTCTGTCAGTCTGTCTGTCAGTCTGTCTGTCAGTCTGTCTGTCAGTCTGTCTGTCAGTCTGTCTGTCAGTCTGTCTGTCAGTCTGTCTGTCAGTCTGTCTGTCAGTCTGTCTGTCAGTCTGTCTGTCAGTCTGTCTGTCAGTCTGTCTGTCAGTCTGTCTGTCAGTCTGTCTGTCAGTCTGTCTGTCAGTCTGTCTGTCAGTCTGTCTGTCAGTCTGTCTGTCAGTCTGTCTGTCAGTCTGTCTGTCAGTCTGTCTGTCAGTCTGTCTGTCAGTCTGTCTGTCAGTCTGTCTGTCAGTCTGTCTGTCAGTCTGTCTGTCAGTCTGTCTGTCAGTCTGTCTGTCAGTCTGTCTGTCAGTCTGTCTGTCAGTCTGTCTGTCAGTCTGTCTGTCAGTCTGTCTGTCAGTCTGTCTGTCAGTCTGTCTGTCAGTCTGTCTGTCAGTCTGTCTGTCAGTCTGTCTGTCAGTCTGTCTGTCAGTCTGTCTGTCAGTCTGTCTGTCAGTCTGTCTGTCAGTCTGTCTGTCAGTCTGTCTGTCAGTCTGTCTGTCAGTCTGTCTGTCAGTCTGTCTGTCAGTCTGTCTGTCAGTCTGTCTGTCAGTCTGTCTGTCAGTCTGTCTGTCAGTCTGTCTGTCAGTCTGTCTGTCAGTCTGTCTGTCAGTCTGTCTGTCAGTCTGTCTGTCAGTCTGTCTGTCAGTCTGTCTGTCAGTCTGTCTGTCAGTCTGTCTGTCAGTCTGTCTGTCAGTCTGTCTGTCAGTCTGTCTGTCAGTCTGTCTGTCAGTCTGTCTGTCAGTCTGTCTGTCAGTCTGTCTGTCAGTCTGTCTGTCAGTCTGTCTGTCAGTCTGTCTGTCAGTCTGTCTGTCAGTCTGTCTGTCAGTCTGTCTGTCAGTCTGTCTGTCAGTCTGTCTGTCAGTCTGTCTGTCAGTCTGTCTGTCAGTCTGTCTGTCAGTCTGTCTGTCAGTCTGTCTGTCTGTCAGTCTGTCTGTCAGTCTGTCTGTCAGTCTGTCTGTCAGTCTGTCTGTCAGTCTGTCTGTCAGTCTGTCTGTCAGTCTGTCTGTCAGTCTGTCTGTCAGTCTGTCTGTCAGTCTGTCTGTCAGTCTGTCTGTCAGTCTGTCTGTCAGTCTGTCTGTCAGTCTGTCTGTCAGTCTGTCTGTCAGTCTGTCTGTCAGTCTGTCTGTCAGTCTGTCTGTCAGTCTGTCTGTCAGTCTGTCTGTCAGTCTGTCTGTCAGTCTGTCAGTCTGTCTGTCAGTCTGTCTGTCAGTCTGTCTGTCAGTCTGTCTGTCAGTCTGTCTGTCAGTCTGTCTGTCAGTCTGTCTGTCAGTCTGCAGTGTGTCTGTCAGTCTGTCTGTCAGTCTGTCTGTCAGTGTGTCTGTCAGTCTGTCTGTCAGTCTGTCTGTCAGTCTGTCTGTCAGTCTGTCTGTCAGTCTGTCTGTCAGTCTGTCTGTCAGTCTGTCTGTCAGTCTGTCTGTCAGTCTGTCTGTCAGTCTGTCTGTCAGTCTGTCAGTCTGTCTGTCAGTCTGTCTGTCAGTCTGTCTGTCAGTCTGTCTGTCAGTCTGTCAGTCTGTCTGTCAGTCTGTCTGTCAGTCTGTCTGTCAGTCTGTCTGTCAGTCTGTCTGTCAGTCTGTCTGTCAGTCTGTCTGTCAGTCTGTCTGTCAGTCTGTCTGTCAGTCTGTCTGTCAGTCTGTCTGTCAGTCTGTCTGTCAGTCTGTCTGTCAGTCTGTCTGTCAGTCTGTCTGTCAGTCTGTCTGTCAGTCTGTCTGTCAGTCTGTCTGTCAGTCTGTCTGTCAGTCTGTCTGTCAGTCTGTCTGTCAGTCTGTCTGTCAGTCTGTCTGTCAGTCTGTCTGTCAGTCTGTCTGTCAGTCTGTCTGTCAGTCTGTCTGTCAGTCTGTCTGTCAGTCTGTCTGTCAGTCTGTCTGTCAGTCTGTCTGTCAGTCTGTCTGTCAGTCTGTCTGTCAGTCTGTCTGTCAGTCTGTCTGTCAGTCTGTCTGTCAGTCTGTCTGTCAGTCTGTCTGTCAGTCTGTCTGTCAGTCTGTCTGTCAGTCTGTCTGTCAGTCTGTCTGTCAGTCTGTCTGTCAGTCTGTCTGTCAGTCTGTCTGTCAGTCTGTCTGTCAGTCTGTCTGTCAGTCTGTCTGTCAGTCTGTCTGTCAGTCTGTCTGTCAGTCTGTCTGTCAGTCTGTCTGTCAGTCTGTCTGTCAGTCTGTCTGTCAGTCTGTCTGTCAGTCTGTCTGTCAGTCTGTCTGTCAGTCTGTCTGTCAGTCTGTCTGTCAGTCTGTCTGTCAGTCTGTCTGTCAGTCTGTCTGTCAGTCTGTCTGTCAGTCTGTCTGTCAGTCTGTCTGTCAGTCTGTCTGTCAGTCTGTCTGTCAGTCTGTCTGTCAGTCTGTCTGTCAGTCTGTCTGTCAGTCTGTCTGTCAGTCTGTCTGTCAGTCTGTCTGTCAGTCTGTCTGTCAGTCTGTCTGTCAGTCTGTCTGTCAGTCTGTCTGTCAGTCTGTCTGTCAGTCTGTCTGTCAGTCTGTCTGTCAGTCTGTCTGTCAGTCTGTCTGTCAGTCTGTCTGTCAGTCTGTCTGTCAGTCTGTCTGTCAGTCTGTCTGTCAGTCTGTCTGTCAGTCTTTTTTTTTTTTTTTTTTTTTTTTGTTAGGCAGGTGGAAACCTTCAAAAGGCTCCGGACTATCCGGGAGTGTGGGATTCTTACCCACTAAAACCACCTTCCTGCCGGTCTCCATACCGCTGTTCCTCCCTGGAACTACCGTTAAGTATTACATCGGGGAGGCGGTTTGAGTACTTTCCTCACTCTACGTTCTAGGCTCTCTGCTCTTCCTCGTTAATTCCGCGGCCTGCAACTCCCTGTGTATTCTAGCAATTATGCTTGAAATTGTGTCCCATGCATCTTTGGATTTTAACATCTCCGTCACAAGCGTGTCTGGGCTTACGCACGTTTTTGTGAACCTATCCATTTCTGTTCTCACCGCCTCAAAGCGTTTGCATTTGAATAAGACATGTTCGGGATCTTCAATTTCTCCCTCACATTCTGGACACCATGGTGAGTCGTCCTGCCCGATTCTATGCAGATAGCCACGATAGCCGCCGTGGCCCGTTAAGAATTGGGTTAAGTAGTAGTTTATCTCTCCGTGTTTTCGATTTAACCATAATTCTATATTAGGAATCAACCTGTACGTCCAGCGCGCTTTGTCCGATTTTTCCCATCTTTCTTGCCAGTATAACAGAGAGGGGTGGTTTTCTCTGTCGAGGTTCTCTGTTTCGCCTTCAACGTCCTGCCTTTTGGCGATAAATCTTCTTTTCGCATCTTCTGCTATTAAGTCTATTGGCATCATGCCAGCTATCACCCATGCCGCTTCACTAGAGACTGTTCTGTATGCGCTTATAACTCTAAGAGCGCTTAGCCTGTACACCTTATCCAGCCGGCTTTTATTAATCTTTGTTCTCAATGCTTCTGCCCAAATCGGGGAACCGTACAGGAGCACTGAGCTTACGACTCTGGACAAGAGGAGTCTCTTACTGCTTCTTGGACCTCCAATGTTTGGTAGCATTATTGAAAGAGCCGAATGGACTTTCGCTGCCTTCTCGCTCGTGTAGTCTAAATGTGCTCTGAAGTTCAATTTCTCGTCGATCATAATTCCCAAGTATTTAATGGCTTCTTTCGAGGTTATGGTGTGCTTTCCGACCGTGATTTTCGCCTTTTCCTTCGCCCGTTGTCTGTTGATCAGAACTGCTTCTGTTTTGTGCTCTGCTAGCACTAACCCCACTGACTCTAACCATTCTCCGACTATGGCAATAGCCTCATTGGCGATCCGTTCCAATTCGTCGAGGAATTTGGCAACTACCACTATCGCGATGTCGTCGGCGAATCCTACTACTTTCACTCCCTCAAACGTGCTTAGTTTTAGGATGCCATCATACATGATGTTCCAGAGTACCGGTCCCAGCACTGAGCCTTGTGGGACCCCAGCTGTTATCTTATACTCCTGTAGTCCTTCTTCAGTGTAATATTCCAAAATTCTATCCTCGAAGTAACTGTCCAGGATTTTGAGTAGATAGGTAGGCAACCTCATCTTACGTAAGGCTGTCCTAATGTGTCCCCAGTTGGCAGTATTAAATGCATTTTTTACGTCCAGCGTGATTATGGCGCAGTATTTTTTAGGGCCCCGCTTCCATGACTTGTTTTCCCACACTTCCCTTGCCATGTCTAATACCGAATTGATAGCGTCTAAGGTTGAACGCGCTTTACGAAAACCAAATTGATGTTGGGAAAGTCCTTCTTCACCTTCTGTGATCGGAAGTATCCTGTTTAGTATAACACGCTCCAATATTTTCCCCATAGTATCGAGTAGACATATTGGTCGGTAAGATGATGGTTCGCCGGGTGGTTTGCCCACTTTTGGCAAAAGTACTAGCCTTTGCCTCTTCCACTTCCTGGGGAAAGTACCCTCTTCCAAGCAGGTCTGCATTAAATTAGCAAAGAAGTTTGGATTGTTTTTGAAAGCAGCTTTAAGTGCTATGTTGGGGATCTCATCCGGACCAGGTGCTTTTTTGTCACCCACTTTCCCGCAAGCCTCCAGAATCTCCTGCGCTGTCACTTCAGGTATTTCCTCCTTTTCTTGCTTTTCTTCATGATGATTTCTGCTTTCTGCATGTTGTGGGAACAGCTTTGACACAATCTCGTATAGCATTTTTGGGCATTTTTCTTGCGGAGTTCTTTGGCCTTTTAATCTGGTCATTACTAATCTGTAGGCACTACCCCAGGGATTTGAATCTGCGTCATCACACAGCTGTTTGAGACTTTCTTTTTTACTCTCTCTAATTTTGTCCCGGAGTTCTTTTCGCAGTCTCTTATATTCGTGGTTGAGCTCGTCGTATTCAGGTTTTCCTATAGATCTTTGGCTCTTTCTTCTGGCATGATGGCAGCTAGATCTCAAGTGCTTGATAGCTTCGTTCCACCAGTAGACCGGGGTTCTACTATTGTTGACTCTTCTCCTCGGCATAGAAGCATCGCATGCCTTAATCATGTGTTTGACTGTTTGTTGTGCTTTGCTATCTGCGTCGCCTGGTAATGTGGCTAGTTCTTTCATCATCTCGCAGAACACTTCTTTATCAAAAGCCTTGGTTACCCAACCTTTTTGTACCCATTTTGGTTGGGATACTTTAGCCCTCTTATTTGATTCTATCTCATACAATACTGCTTGGTGGTCGCTGTGGGTATACTGTTCATCAACGCGCCAATTCAGACCTCTTGCGAGCTCTTTGCTCACAAAGGTGATATCGATCACCGAATGGCACCCATTTTTTCGGAAAGTACTTTTACTTCCCCTATTGGCCAAGATTATGTCTATTGAGGAAAAGGCTTCCAGCAGGGTAGATCCTCTGATGTTAGTCCGTTTACTTCCCCATTCAGTTGCCCATGCGTTGAAATCTCCTGCAATCACAATGGGATGGCGTCCTCTAGTATCTGCTACTAGTTTATCCAGTATAGTTTCGTACTGCGGTAGCTGTAAACTTGGCGGAAGGTAGCAACTGTATAAGTATATACCGTTGATTTTAGCGACTGCAAATCCATCCTCTTGTGGCAGCTTCAGCTCCTGGAAAGGGTATTTGCCACAGGTAAAAATTGCTGCTTTTCCTGTACCATCTGCGGTCCAGTTGTTGTTTTTGGGAGGGATTTTGTATGGCTCAGAAATAATTGCGACGTCGATCTCCATTTCCTTTATGAATTGCCCTAGTAGGTCTTGGGCTGTTTCGCAATGGTTTAGATTTATCTGAATAACCTTCATTATTGAACCGATCTTTTGGCTTTCCGGTATGCTGGGCATACTCTACTTCCTGTCGTATGGCGTTCAGATGGACCATTTGCGCTAGTGCAAATCATGCACTTAGGTTCTTGTACACAGGTTTTTGCTATATGCCCTTTTTCGCCGCATCTTCGGCATAAGTCTGACCTGTCGGTGTTATTACAGCTTTTAGCCAGGTGTCCAAATTCTAGACACCGGTAGCATCTTTTAGGTTCGACAATCTCTTTGAGTCTACATATTGTCCAACCAACTTTGACTTTCCCTGCCTTCAGTAATTGGTTAGCTAAATAGATGGGTGCTCGTATTACTGCTGTTTGGGTTCCACCGAAAGCTTTCCTTATGCTTTTTACTGCGAAATCCAGCGAATCTTCAACGGTAAATTGGTCCTTTAGGGCTTGGCAAATTTCTTCCTTGGTTGTAATTTCGTCCAGATCCTTGCACTCTATCGTTATTTCTTGTTGTAGAGATTTAACTCTAGCGTCGCTCTCCAGTGCACTTTCGACCAGCGTCTGATAGTTTCCGCTTTTCGAGTTTGCCCTTTTGTTCAGTTCGATCAGCATTCCGCCACTATGAGTCCTTCTGATACGTGCGACATTCTCCCCGAGCTCCTTCAACTTTGGGTCGTTTTTCACCTTACGGAGGATATCGGCATAGGATATCTCTCCTCGTTTTTCGATTAGAATGGCGTTTGGTTTAGTTCTTCTCGGCTTTATTACATGACCTTTCTGGTCTATTTGCCGGCCTTTTTTGTTAGCAGTGATTGCTTTGTCGCCATGTTTTCTGGTATGTTCGTCCTGTAGCTCAGTTGCAATATTTTTATTAGAGATTTTTTCTACTGGCTTTTCTATTGGACCGTCACGTTTTGACTTCTTTAGATCTGGGGAGCGATTTTCTGCCTTCTCCATGTTATCTCTCCTTCTTTTCACTGAGTCTTGTCTGGCTAGTTTGGGTTCTCTTGACATCTGGGACTTGGGATGTATCTCTGCCCTTTGTGATGTTTCGGTGAGAGATTTGGGTGTCTCCGTTTGTGTTGCCTGGCTAACAAGGGTTGTTTGATCTTTCTGAGGGGTTGGGTTTCCTTGTGGCCCTGCTTTACCAAATTCCCGTTTAAGTCCATAAACGGCGTGCTTGATCGTACCAATCTTCTTTTTTATTTCATGGTGAACATTGTGCTTATCTTTCACAAATTCTGCGAGGCTTTCAATAGCCAGGGTCAGGAAGTGAAGCTTCTTGTTTGCTGCGTGGCATTCACTATCTCCTTCGGCCGCATTTAGCGGATCTCCTGTTGATCTCTCTATATCGAAGGATGACAACGAATAAGATCGTCGTGGTGTTCCTGTTGAGAGCCCTATTGCAATTTGTGAGGGATTCATTTCCGTACCCTGGTCTCCCGTTGCGTTACTATTTTCCACCAAGAGGGGTTTGGGACTCCTTCCCGGGGGAGGGGATCTCTGCACCATGTTGCTCCGCCCAAAAGGGTTCGCGGAGTCTTCTCCTATTTTCTCCCTGACATTTTCGTCATTGTTTTTGTTTGTTTTTTCTTTTTTATCCATATTTGTATATATAAGTATATCCAGCGCATCGTGTGCAGGGGGCGGGCCGTATTAGTCGAGAACGGGTGTACCCTCGGAGAGTTTCTCCTACCCCAGTTCCCTGAGGCTCAGACCTACGCTTAAACGATCCCGGACTCCGGACGGATCGTCGCTCGCCCGTGGCAATGTAGACACTACTCCACATCCAATGCACACTTCCTGATCAGGGCCCGAAGTGGCTGGTTCCTGTCGATTCCCACCGTCAGCACATCGGAAGAGCAAGCTCACATCAGCCTTCCTCACACCGCATCAAAAGAAAAGAAATGCGGTGTTTTGTCTGGCACTCCCCGTGTGACAGCGGGGGCGGCAATCGTTCCTCAAATTTCGGCCGCACCTAACATGGTGACAGACGCCGACCAGTTAGCCGCCCAATGTGGGTCAGACGCTTCTGGGTTTTACGTCTCGTGATCGGTTTATCAGTTGCGACACTGGAATGTCCACGAGTGGACAAACGATCAGTGCCTTCCCTGTACGATCGTCCCTCCTCCTTTCTCAACCGGGCTTGGGACCGGCTACGGCGGAGTTTGTCTGTCAGTCTGTCTGTCAGTCTGTCTGTCAGTCTGTCTGTCAGTCTGTCTGTCAGTCTGTCTGTCAGTCTGTCTGTCAGTCTGTCTGTCAGTCTGTCTGTCAGTCTGTCTGTCAGTCTGTCTGTCAGTCTGTCTGTCAGTCTGTCTGTCAGTCTGTCTGTCAGTCTGTCTGTCAGTCTGTCTGTCAGTCTGTCTGTCAGTCTGTCTGTCAGTCTGTCTGTCAGTCTGTCTGTCAGTCTGTCTGTCAGTCTGTCTGTCAGTCTGTCTGTCAGTCTGTCTGTCAGTCTGTCTGTCAGTCTGTCTGTCAGTCTGTCTGTCAGTCTGTCTGTCAGTCTGTCTGTCAGTCTGTCTGTCAGTCTGTCTGTCAGTCTGTCTGTCAGTCTGTCTGTCAGTCTGTCTGTCAGTCTGTCTGTCAGTCTGTCTGTCAGTCTGTCTGTCAGTCTGTCTGTCAGTCTGTCTGTCAGTCTGTCTGTCAGTCTGTCTGTCAGTCTGTCTGTCAGTCTGTCTGTCAGTCTGTCTGTCAGTCTGTCTGTCAGTCTGTCTGTCAGTCTGTCTGTCAGTCTGTCTGTCAGTCTGTCTGTCAGTCTGTCTGTCAGTCTGTCTGTCAGTCTGTCTGTCAGTCTGTCTGTCAGTCTGTCTGTCAGTCTGTCTGTCTGTCTGTCAGTCTGTCTGTCAGTCTGTCTGTCAGTCTGTCTGTCAGTCTGTCTGTCAGTCTGTCTGTCAGTCTGTCTGTCAGTCTGTCTGTCAGTCTGTCTGTCAGTCTGTCAGTCTGTCAGTCTGTCTGTCAGTCTGTCTGTCAGTCTGTCTGTCAGTCTGTCAGTCTGTCAGTCTGTCAGTCTGTCAGTCTGTCAGTCTGTCAGTCTGTCAGTCTGTCAGTCTGTCAGTCTGTCAGTCTGTCAGTCTGTCAGTCTGTCAGTCTGTCAGTCTGTCAGTCTGTCAGTCTGTCAGTCTGTCAGTCTGTCAGTCTGTCAGTCTGTCAGTCTGTCAGTCTGTCAGTCTGTCAGTCTGTCAGTCTGTCAGTCTGTCAGTCTGTCAGTCTGTCAGTCTGTCAGTCTGTCAGTCTGTCAGTCTGTCAGTCTGTCAGTCTGTCAGTCTGTCAGTCTGTCAGTCTGTCAGTCTGTCAGTCTGTCAGTCTGTCAGTCTGTCAGTCTGTCAGTCTGTCAGTCTGTCAGTCTGTCAGTCTGTCAGTCTGTCAGTCTGTCAGTCTGTCAGTCTGTCAGTCTGTCAGTCTGTCAGTCTGTCAGTCTGTCAGTCTGTCAGTCTGTCAGTCTGTCAGTCTGTCAGTCTGTCAGTCTGTCAGTCTGTCAGTCTGTCAGTCTGTCAGTCTGTCAGTCTGTCAGTCTGTCAGTCTGTCAGTCTGTCAGTCTGTCAGTCTGTCAGTCTGTCAGTCTGTCAGTCTGTCAGTCTGTCAGTCTGTCAGTCTGTCAGTCTGTCAGTCTGTCAGTCTGTCAGTCTGTCAGTCTGTCAGTCTGTCAGTCTGTCAGTCTGTCAGTCTGTCAGTCTGTCAGTCTGTCAGTCTGTCAGTCTGTCAGTCTGTCAGTCTGTCAGTCTGTCAGTCTGTCAGTCTGTCAGTCTGTCAGTCTGTCAGTCTGTCAGTCTGTCAGTCTGTCAGTCTGTCAGTCTGTCAGTCTGTCAGTCTGTCAGTCTGTCAGTCTGTCAGTCTGTCAGTCTGTCAGTCTGTCAGTCTGTCAGTCTGTCAGTCTGTCAGTCTGTCAGTCTGTCAGTCTGTCAGTCTGTCAGTCTGTCAGTCTGTCAGTCTGTCAGTCTGTCAGTCTGTCAGTCTGTCAGTCTGTCAGTCTGTCAGTCTGTCAGGCTGTCAGTCTGTCAGTCTGTCAGTCTGTCAGTCTGTCAGTCTGTCAGTCTGTCAGTCTGTCAGTCTGTCAGTCTGTCAGTCTGTCAGTCTGTCAGTCTGTCAGTCTGTCAGTCTGTCAGTCTGTCAGTCTGTCAGTCTGTCAGTCTGTCTGTCAGTCTGTCAGTCTGTCAGTCTGTCAGTCTGTCAGTCTGTCTGTCTGTCTGTCTGTCTGTCTGTCAGTCTGTCTGTCAGTCTGTCTGTCAGTCTGTCAGTCTGTCTGTCAGTCTGTCTGTCAGTCTGCCTGTCAGTCTGCCTGTCAGTCTGTCTGTCAGTCTGCCTGTCAGTCTGTCTGTCAGTCTGTCTGTCAGTCTGTCTGTCAGTCTGTCTGTCAGTCTGTCTGTCAGTCTGTCTGTCAGTCTGTCTGTCAGTCTGTCTGTCAGTCTGTCTGTCAGTCTGTCTGTCAGTCTGTCAGTCAGTCTGTCAGTCAGTCTGTCTGTCAGTCCGTCTGTCAGTCTGTCTGTCAGTCTGTCTGTCAGTCTGTCTGTCAGTCTGTCTGTCAGTCTGTCTGTCAGTCTGTCTGTCAGTCTGTCTGTCAGTCTGTCTGTCAGTCTGTCTGTCAGTCTGTCTGTCTGTCAGTCTGTCTGTCAGTCTGTCTGTCAGTCTGTCTGTCAGTCTGTCTGTCAGTCTGTCTGTCAGTCTGTCTGTCAGTCTGTCTGTCAGTCTGTCTGTCAGTCTGTCTGTCAG
The DNA here is from genome assembly GCA_964034945.1 of Chrysopilus asiliformis. Taxonomy (NCBI): domain Eukaryota; kingdom Metazoa; phylum Arthropoda; class Insecta; order Diptera; family Rhagionidae; genus Chrysopilus; species Chrysopilus asiliformis. The sequence goes on along the minus strand of CAXIUK010000008.1, from coordinate 14,767 downwards.
TCTGTCTGTCAGTCTGTCTGTCAGTCTGTCTGTCAGTCTGTCTGTCAGTCTGTCTGTCAGTCTGTCTGTCAGTCTGTCTGTCAGTCTGTCTGTCAGTCTGTCTGTCAGTCTGTCAGTCTGTCAGTCTGTCTGTCAGTCTGTCTGTCAGTCTGTCTGTCAGTCTGTCTGTCTGTCTGTCTGTCAGTCTGTCTGTCAGTCTGTCTGTCAGTCTGTCTGTCAGTCTGTCTGCCAGTCTGTCTGCCAGTCTGTCTGTCAGTCTGTCTGTCAGTCTGTCTGTCAGTCTGTCTGTCAGTCTGTCTGTCAGTCTGTCTGTCAGTCTGTCTGTCAGTCTGTCTGTCAGTCTGTCTGTCAGTCTGTCTGTCAGTCTGTCTGTCAGTCTGTCTGTCAGTCTGTCTGTCAGTCTGTCTGTCAGTCTGTCTGTCAGTCTGTCTGTCAGTCTGTCTGTCAGTCTGTCTGTCAGTCTGTCTGTCAGTCTGTCTGTCAGTCTGTCTGGCAGTCTGTCTGTCAGTCTGTCTGTCAGTCTGTCTGTCAGTCTGTCTGTCAGTCTGTCTGTCAGTCTGTCTGTCAGTCTGTCTGTCAGTCTGTCTGTCAGTCTGTCAGTCTGTCTGTCAGTCTGTCTGTCAGTCTATCTGTCAGTCTGTCTGTCAGTCTGTCTGTCAGTCTGTCTGTCAGTCTGTCTGTCAGTCTGTCTGTCAGTCTGTCTGTCAGTCTGTCTGTCAGTCTGTCTGTCAGTCTGTCTGTCAGTCTGTCTGTCAGTCTGTCTGTCAGTCTGTCTGTCAGTCTGTCTGTCAGTCAGTCTGTCTGTCAGTCTGTCTGTCAGTCTGTCTGTCAGTCTGTCTGTCAGTCTGTCTGTCAGTCTGTCTGTCAGTCTGTCTGTCAGTCTGTCTGTCAGTCTGTCTGTCAGTCTGTCTGTCAGTCTGTCTGTCAGTCTGTCTGTCAGTCTGTCTGTCAGTCTGTCTGTCAGTCTGTCTGTCAGTCTGTCTGTCAGTCTGTCTGTCAGTCTGTCTGTCAGTCTGTCTGTCAGTCTGTCTGTCAGTCTGTCTGTCAGTCTGTCTGTCAGTCTGTCTGTCAGTCTGTCTGTCAGTCTGTCTGTCAGTCTGTCTGTCAGTCTGTCTGTCAGTCTGTCTGTCAGTCTGTCTGTCAGTCTGTCTGTCAGTCTGTCTGTCAGTCTGTCTGTCAGTCTGTCTGTCAGTCTGTCTGTCAGTCTGTCTGTCAGTCTGTCTGTCAGTCTGTCTGTCAGTCTGTCTGTCAGTCTGTCTGTCAGTCTGTCTGTCAGTCTGTCTGTCAGTCTGTCTGTCAGTCTGTCTGTCAGTCTGTCTGTCAGTCTGTCTGTCAGTCTGTCTGTCAGTCTGTCTGTCAGTCTGTCTGTCAGTCTGTCTGTCAGTCTGTCTGTCAGTCTGTCTGTCAGTCTGTCTGTCAGTCTGTCTGTCAGTCTGTCTGTCAGTCTGTCTGTCAGTCTGTCTGTCAGTCTGTCTGTCAGTCTGTCTGTCAGTCTGTCTGTCAGTCTGTCTGTCAGTCTGTCTGTCAGTCTGTCTGTCAGTCTGTCTGTCAGTCTGTCTGTCAGTCTGTCTGTCAGTCTGTCTGTCAGTCTGTCTGTCAGTCTGTCTGTCAGTCTGTCTGTCAGTCTGTCTGTCAGTCTGTCTGTCAGTCTGTCTGTCAGTCTGTCTGTCAGTCTGTCTGTCAGTCTGTCTGTCAGTCTGTCTGTCAGTCTGTCTGTCAGTCTGTCTGTCAGTCTGTCTGTCAGTCTGTCTGTCAGTCTGTCTGTCAGTCTGTCTGTCAGTCTGTCTGTCAGTCTGTCTGTCAGTCTGTCTGTCAGTCTGTCTGTCAGTCTGTCTGTCAGTCTGTCTGTCAGTCTGTCTGTCAGTCTGTCTGTCAGTCTGTCTGTCAGTCTGTCTGTCAGTCTGTCTGTCAGTCTGTCTGTCAGTCTGTCTGTCAGTCTGTCTGTCAGTCTGTCTGTCAGTCTGTCTGTCAGTCTGTCTGTCAGTCTGTCTGTCAGTCTGTCTGTCAGTCTGTCTGTCAGTCTGTCTGTCAGTCTGTCTGTCAGTCTGTCTGTCAGTCTGTCTGTCAGTCTGTCTGTCAGTCTGTCTGTCAGTCTGTCTGTCAGTCTGTCTGTCAGTCTGTCTGTCAGTCTGTCTGTCAGTCTGTCTGTCAGTCTGTCTGTCAGTCTGTCTGTCAGTCTGTCTGTCAGTCTGTCTGTCAGTCTGTCTGTCAGTCTGTCTGTCAGTCTGTCTGTCAGTCTGTCTGTCAGTCTGTCTGTCAGTCTGTCT
>CAXIUK010000008.1:0-5000 GCA_964034945.1 Chrysopilus asiliformis | reverse complement strand
GTCAGTCTGTCTGTCAGTCTGTCTGTCAGTCTGTCTGTCAGTCTGTCTGTCAGTCTGTCTGTCAGTCTGTCTGTCAGTCTGTCTGTCAGTCTGTCTGTCAGTCTGTCTGTCAGTCTGTCTGTCAGTCTGTCTGTCAGTCTGTCTGTCAGTCTGTCTGTCAGTCTGTCTGTCAGTCTGTCTGTCAGTCTGTCTGTCAGTCTGTCTGTCAGTCTGTCTGTCAGTCTGTCTGTCAGTCTGTCTGTCAGTCTGTCTGTCAGTCTGTCTGTCAGTCTGTCTGTCAGTCTGTCTGTCAGTCTGTCTGTCAGTCTTTTTTTTTTTTTTTTTTTTTTTAATTGGGAGGTGGAAATCTTCGAAAGACTCTGGCCGCTAAAGCGGCCAGGTGTGGGATTTTTACCCACTAAAACCACCCCCACTCTTTCTGCTCCCCGCGGGACCACCGCTAGGCATTACTTCGCGGGGAGAGATTGCGGCCTACAGGGCCCCTCTTCGCACTACGTTCTGCTGTTTTTCTCCAGTTGTGCAAGGTCCTTCAGTACATAGGCTGCCATGTCACACACTGCATCCCAATTCTTTCTGCTTTCGAGCATATGCTTCACTATATTTTCTGGGGTCACCAGCTCGTTACAAATGACTTGCAATTTCGCTCGAGCCCCATTGTACCTCGGGCAGTGGAAAAATACGTGCTCCGCATCCTCGGTTGTTAGTGCACCACAGTGCGTGCACCCTGGATTATCTGCAATCTTAAACCTATGCAGGTATGACTGATAGCTACCATGTCCTGTTAATAGTTGTGTGACATAGTAGTTCACCTCGCCGTGCTTCCTGTTAACCCAGTCCATGATGTTGGGAATCAGTCTCCTTGTCCATCGACCCTTTCGGGACCTATCCCATCGCCTCTGCCACTCTTCTATGTTACTGTGTCTGACTTGGCGTTCTCCCTGATTGGTTCCTTTCTGCTTTCTCTCATAGTAGAGATTCTTCGCTTCCTTTGCAAGAATGTCGATGGGGACCAAACCTGCAATAACATGTGCTGCATCCGTTGATGTGGTGCGATATGCACTAATTATCCTTAGGGCACATCTTCTGTAGGTTCCCTCTATTGCATGGCAGTAAGAGGACACGCTAGTTTTGTCCGCCCATATTGGCGCACCGTACATTATTATGGACCTGACTACTCCACTTAGGAGTCGCCTCTTCTGCTGTTTCGGTCCACCTATATTTGGCATCATTCTACTCAGTTCAGCACATGTCTGAGCAGCTTTGTTACCAGCATACTCCAGATGCTTCTTGAAGTTCAGCCTGCTATCTATGCAAACGCCTAGGTACTTGAGATGTGGTTCCGTGCGTATTGAACAGTCTCCGACCCTTATCATTGCTGTCTCCAGCACCTTGCGACTTGAGACCAACACTGCCTCTGTTTTGTGCTCCGCCAGTTGTAGACCAGCTTTTCCAAGCCAGCTCCTCACTGCCAGGATAGCAATATTGGTCTTTGACACAGCATCCTCCAAGAATTTCGCCGTAACAACTAGCGCTACATCATCAGCATAGCCGATTATCTTGACACCGTCGGGTACCGGTACTCGGAGTATGCCATCGTACATGGCGTTCCATAGGAGCGGACCTAAGACTGATCCTTGGGGGACTCCACCAGTGGTCACATAATACTCCGTCTTTTCGGATGTGTCATATATTAGAACCCTACGCTTAAAGTAGCTATCGACCATTCGGCTCAGGTAAGTGGGTATGTTCCACCCTGCGAGTGCTTCCGTTATGCGCGACCAATTCGCAGAGTTGAAGGCATTTTTAACGTCCAGTGTAACAATTAGGCAGTACTCTTTTGAGCCTCGGTTCCAGCTTTTCCCTTCTATGGCCTCTCGTGCGGTTCTTACAAGCTCATCAATGGCGTCAACCGTGGACCTCGCCGTTCTGAAACCGTATTGTCGCTGGGCTAGTCCTCCTGCTTCCACAATGGCCGCATCCAGTCTGTCACATAAGATTCGCTCCAGTACCTTTCCTGCCGTGTCTAGCATGCAAAGTGGGCGGTACCCGGAGGGGTCCTCTGGTGGTTTGTTAGCCTTTGGAACTAGTACTAACCGTTGTTTCTTCCACCGGTCCGGGAAAACTCCCTCGTTCAGGCATGCTTTGTACAACTTCATTAATGTATCTGGGTGCAATTTAGCCGCGGTTTTAAAAGCTCGGTTGGGTATGCCATCTGGACCAGGTGCTTTTTTGTCCCCAAATCTTTCGGTTGCACGTAATATTTCATCCTTCGTAAGGTCCGGGACGTTGAAGTTCTGGTGCTCTGTAGCCAACTGGTTCTCATAATTCTCTTGTCTAGGGAAGAGTTCCTTCACTATCTCTCTCAGCAACGTTGGGCATCTTGGAGCTGGTTTCCTATAGCATGGGAGTTTTTTCCTTACGAGCCTGTACGCCGTTCCCCATGGCTCTTCTTCCGCTTGGTTAATTAGATCCAAAAAACTTTTGTTTTTGCTCTCTTTGATGGCGTGTTTCAGTTCTTTTTTTGCGGCCTTGTACTGCTGGTGTAGCTGTTGGTGTTCTGCGTCATCTCTCGAGCGCTGGTACTTTCTCCGACTTCGGTGGCACTCCTTTCGCAGTTTTGCAATGTGGTCGTTCCACCAATAAACAGGTTTCTGGTGGCCCCCATAGGTCCTCCTGCTCATTGAAGCGTCACACGCCCCCTCCAGTTGTCTCGCGAACTGGTCAGCCATTTCGGTGGCCGAGCCGTTTATGGACAGATTATCCAGCATGACTGCAAATGCGTCTGTGTCAAAAGTTTCGGCTTTCCACCCATTGAACATCGGGCCTGTCAATCGTCTTTTGGATGTGTTCCTTGCACTTTGTAGTTCACAGATGATCGCCTGATGGTCGCTGTGAGTGTATGCATGGCTAACTACCCAGTTAGCTCTTCTGGCCAGTCCACTGCTTAGGAAGGTTAGGTCAATGACGGAGCCAAAGCCCCTTTTGGTGAAGGTGTGCTGTGTCCCTACGTTCATTAGGGTTAAGTCCAGTGTTGCCATTGCATCCGCTAGGATGCGTCCTCTCTGTGTGGTTCGGGTACAGCCCCAGTCAGTTGCCCACGCATTAAAGTCCCCAGCAACCACTATCCGGTTCTTACCGCTCGCGTCCAGGACTAAATTATTTATAGCCAGCTCAAACTCTTCCAGATTTAGGCTGGGCGGCATGTAACAGCTATAAAAGATGATACCTCCAATAGTTGCTCTGGCGTAGTAGTCGCCGCTCATCCTATTACAGATTTGTTGAGGTTGGAGGCCGCAAACCCAAATCGCCGCCTTACCGGTGTTATCTTTTTCCCACACTTCATGCGGTTTGCTCCTGTATACTTCGCTCAGCACTGCCACGTCAATTTTGAGTTCCCGAACCGTCTGTTCCAGGAGATCCTGTGCTGCTTCACAATGATTGAGGTTTAGTTGTAGTACCTTCATATCTTACGATAGAGGTCCTTCATCGCCGTCTGGTAGGCTGGACACGCTCTGCTGCCCGTGGGGTGCTCCACGTCTTCCAGTTTCCCGGCTTTACAGTATGCGCATGACGCCTTGCCTTTGCACTCTCTAGCATTGTGCCCCATTTCGGAACATTTAAAGCACCTATTGTGCCAGTCCTCTGTGCTATTACACCTTACTGCTATATGACCAAATGCCAAGCATTTATAGCAGCGTGTGGGGGATACCTTCTCACGTACTCGGCAAGAGGACCATCCAACTTTTACCCTGCCCACGTTTAACAATGTCGCAGCCATTTGTGCTGGTAGGCTCAACGTTGCCGTCTGTGTTCCACCGTAGGCCTTCCGAAGTGAGCGAATTGAAGTGGGTGGGAGTTCCTTCAAGGCCTGAATCTGATTACATAGGGCTTCATGAAGCTCATCCTTTGTAGTAATCCCGTCCAGATCTCTGACCTCAACCGTTACCTCATGTGTGAGCATCCGCACCTCCGCACTGTCACCTAGGATTTTGCCCATAATTTCTCGGTATTGTGCTGTATTGGGGTCTGCAGGTTTTCCCAGTTCAATGAGTAGGTCGCCCTTGGCCGTTTTCCTTATTCCCTGGACCATGTTCCCGATATCCCTCAGCTGTGGTTCGTTTCTGACCTTCTTCAAAATGTCAGCGTAGCTTGCGGCCCCGGTGCTATGTACCACTATGGCGTCTGGCTTCGCCGGTTTTTTCCTCAGTTTCGCGCGGACGTGGGTGAGTGCGCGGGCTTCCTTCCATCCTGGTTCAACCTTTTCCTTTTTTCCCTCTTTTTCCCTGCCTTCTACAGCGCTTTTGAGCGTCCCTACCTTTGAAGGGGCCTGTTTGCGTTTCTTCGGATTGGAGAAGCCTGATGGGCTTAAACTTTCGCTTTCGCCACCATCTCTGCGCCGCTTCGGAGTCTCCGCTGTTAGTTCTACTAGTTCTACCGGCCGGGTTCTATTTAGTTCATACCGAGATGCTGTGGTTTGGATCGATTTCTCTTCCTTGCGTATCTTGGGTGCCAGTTCTGTCCGGCTCCGCGCGGTCTTCAACGCCTCTGCTTCTAAAGCCGCCTCCAGCCATGCGTCTTTGATCTGGGCACCCTTTCTTCTAATTTCGGCATGTATGTTATGCTTGTCCTTCATAAAGTCGATGAGGGCATCGATGTGCCACTGTAGCTCCATGAATTTGCCTTTGACGATTACATTCTCCGGCGGTCTAATCTGCATCTTGCTATCCGTGGTCTCCGCCTTTTTCAGCACTTTTGCAGTCTCTACGGCTCCCTGGTCTCCCGGTGTGTTCCTCTTTTCCACCAAGAGGGGTTTGGGACTCCTTCCCAGGGGAGGGGATCTCTGGACCGTGTTGCTCCGCCCAAAAGGGTTCACGGTATCATCTCCTATTATCGCCCTAGCATTTTCGTCGTTGTTTTCCTTGTTTTTTCCTTTTTTGTCCATGTTATATGTAAGTATATCCAGCGCATCGTGTGCAGGGGGGCGGGCCGTATTAGTCGAG
>CAXIUK010000007.1:35721-72298 GCA_964034945.1 Chrysopilus asiliformis | reverse complement strand
TTTTACGCCTGTATAACCAATACCATTCCGCTGCCTTTCCGTCCACTACATAATGCATATTATTGACCAATGAACTTAAAGACACTCTATCGGCCGCAGCTAGGGTTTCCACGCGAAATAGGAAATCGTCGATGGAAAGTGAGCCACCTTGCCCAAATCTTATTTTCCAGTGTATAACTGGATTGGGACCACGAATATAGTTATTTGGAGTTACCTCGACGGGATTCGAAGCAGAAGAGATTTCAAATGCGTTGTTCGCTTGCACTGTTCTTGGAAAAGGAGTATCAGTTGCTGTATCTATTGTGGTGGATGTGAATGGTGGTCCACCTCTACTTTTTTCTCCGCGAAAATGACTTCTACCGCGATTGTAATTCCTTTGGAAATGTTTATACGGGTTTTCATACGCACTGTTATCAAGACTTTCCCCAATTGGGTTGGGTACGGAACGTAGTATGCTATTACTTTGATTTTGGTTTTTATACACACTAGTTTTCGGAATAGCTCCCTCATGTTTGCGATTATCGATTGCCGTGTTTGTTTTGATTTGTTGTGGGGGTGGTGGCGCTGGAAGAGGACCTGCGAGGAGATCAGTAGCTAACTCTGATCCTCCGGAAGCGACATTGGAACGAAAATCGGTGATTCTTTTGATTTGTTCGCTTGTATCTCTTAGCATTCGTTCAGTGGTTGCTTTAATCGAAGGTGCATAATTGGCAAGTCTTTTGAGTCTACCTTGCAAATGAAATAATCGCGTTTTCCCTCGAAATAGGATTTCCTCGTCAGTTTCACGTATACCCTGATCAACTATTTGAATTAACTGTTCTAGTTTCGATCCACATTCCCCAATTTCGGAATTTGCCGACCGAATGTGATGCACTTGCGTCGGTAAATCCCGTTTACCCTCTATTTCTTCTTGAAGGATCTGAGGTAGTCTTTCATAGTCCTCCGGATTAACTAAACCTCGAATGGCTCTTTCTACTCCTAATTCATCTTCTATCAATAATTTAATATCCATAATTCAGGTCTTTGTTTTGTATTAATAAAAGAATATTTCCGATTTAACGTAAAATGTAAATGAATATGAAAAGGGAACCCTTATCCAATGGACTAATCTTTCGTGTTTAAATGGAAAAAGCGAAAATAAACTATAAATTGTAAACGATTTCAGCGAACTTAACTTCTATTTAATTTTATATATATATAAGTATTGATGCAATTTCATAATAATTCGGGGAAAACAGCTGAAGACGACAATTACAAAATGACTGTTTGTTTACTTGTTTTCACAGAAAAAAAAGCATTTTCGGCACTTTTGTTCAAAAGATTTTGCTATCGTCAAATAGTCACGTCTTTCGTCTGTACTTTGTTGGATAATGATAACTAATTTTCAGACTTTAAACCAGACAACTGGTTCTAGTTCGATGATATTAGTTAAATGTGTTTCTTTGCTTTTGCTTCAACTGAGTTTATCACGAAGAACCGCTCTTCGTTAAATCGATCAATTGTCCACAAGGCAAGTTTTTTTTTTTTTTTTTTTATATAGGATTCCGAAGTAGACTACTACTCCCGACTCACTTATTGTTTCAGTAATTTATTATCGTTATTTTTGGCTTACTGTGAGCTCTAGTTTGAATATATATTTTTTTTCAGCTAGGATCAACGGCGCTCCTTTACTACTGCAAAATGTAATCCAAAATTTCAATGTAATATCGTCGTTGTGTACGTTTCAGTGCTTTATCTAATGAATTTCATCTGGCTATGAAGCTGAATGTCTTGCTTCGGGCCCCACGTTGGGCGCCATTTTTGTGACGTTCATTATGGTTTTACCCAAAATGTCCAGGAAATCCCGCCAGTGTCACCGCATACCGCGTGTGCCAGCTTACGCTCAGGGAAAATGGGGGGGTTCTGGTGACATAGATTTTCTGGAGACCACAAAAAAATTTATATTGCGGGACCCGATATGCCTATCACTGCCGAATAATGCCTTTCTTTTCTGGTATCCCTCGGAACTCCGATGTTTTGAGTCCTCTTTTATCCTCCCGATTTTATGCGTTGTTACTACTCCAGCAATTACCCCTTTTATATTATTTTAACCTTATTTTGTAATCATCGTCCTTTAACTGTCTTCCCCTTCAATAAAACTATTAAGAAGACATTTTAATTAAGAAAACTAGGCGATCTCGTAACCATTCCAATGTTTGGAGAAAAAAAAAGAAAGGAGAAAAGAAAACGTTACGTATGATGCTGAAAATAAAAATTTTGCGAATTTCGCCCGCTCAATAAAAGATTCGATCTTGTTTTTTTTGTAATTCTTTTATGTGTCTTGCACTTTTATTCAATTATTCATAAGCCCTATCTAAACCTGATTACTTAAATTCTTTTCTTTTTACAATGTTAATTCTAGTTTCCTAACCTTACACAAATTCAAAATTATCAAAAAAAAAACTAATGGGTACTTATCAGCGTGCCAACTTCGTCTCCTTAAAACATAGTCTGCTTCCTGTTGAGCGATCTGCGACCACAATCCAGATTCCAGGCGCGTTTTGCTGGCGCGTTCTGTTGCTGCGTTTCTGCTGGCGCGTTCTGCTGGCGCGTTTCTGCTCTCCTCGCCTCGTGATGACTTCTTGTTTAGGATTTCTTTCCAAGCACTTCCTTTTTTTTTGTAACAATTTTGCTTTTGAAGCTTAACTGCTTCTTGACTATCGTTTATTAGGTTCGAATTTCACAAGGACCTCTTATTTTAACTCGAAATTTAGCACGTTTTCTTGTTCCTTTTTATATATGTTTGTTTATTATTAAATATAATTCTCATTTAAATCTGTTTATACACATATATGATTGATAATTAATTCCCTTTTTTTTAATGTTTTATAGAAAAATAATAATGAATAAAAAGGAAAGCAAAATAACTGTATCACTATGGGAGCTAATCTCGATTCACAAATAGTTTATATTACTACTTTTTTATATTATTGTTAATATTATTGTCTACATATGTGTAATAAACCACTTATTTACTTTATTATTTAAGAAAAATTCTCTTTTTTTTTTTATCGAAACTTTTACGTCGACTGTACGAAATTCAACTCCAATTCTTTCTAACGACTCTTCAAGACTACTCGCTTTTTTTTTTTGGATCGTTCTAGATTTCTTCCCCTCTCCTTCCCTTTTGACATTATCCACCGAATGTTTTTTTTTGTATTTGTTCTATACGATAGAATTTTGAGTTCTATACGATAGAATACAAATTTTGTTGCTAAGCTGAAATATTTATAACTGCCGTATGGTATTTTATTTTCGCTTTGTCCATAGTTTAGAAATAGGGGTAGAGAGCCCTTTAAATACTCTTATTATATATTTTTTTTTTGCTTGCGGATGACCGAAGACTTTCGCAACTTAACTTATTATTTAAGAAAAAAAAGAAAATTTAAATATATTTAAAATGCGCACGTTTCATGTCAGTCTGTCAGTCTGTCAGTCTGTCAGTCTGTCAGTCTGTCAGTCTGTCAGTCTGTCAGTCTGTCAGTCTGTCAGTCTGTCAGTCTGTCAGTCTGTCAGTCTGTCAGTCTGTCAGTCTGTCAGTCTGTCAGTCTGTCAGTCTGTCAGTCTGTCAGTCTGTCAGTCTGTCAGTCTGTCAGTCTGTCAGTCTGTCAGTCTGTCAGTCTGTCAGTCTGTCAGTCTGTCAGTCTGTCAGTCTGTCAGTCTGTCAGTCTGTCAGTCTGTCAGTCTGTCAGTCTGTCAGTCTGTCAGTCTGTCAGTCTGTCAGTCTGTCAGTCTGTCAGTCTGTCAGTCTGTCAGTCTGTCAGTCTGTCAGTCTGTCAGTCTGTCAGTCTGTCAGTCTGTCAGTCTGTCAGTCTGTCAGTCTGTCAGTCTGTCAGTCTGTCAGTCTGTCAGTCTGTCAGTCTGTCAGTCTGTCAGTCTGTCAGTCTGTCAGTCTGTCAGTCTGTCAGTCTGTCAGTCTGTCAGTCTGTCAGTCTGTCAGTCTGTCAGTCTGTCAGTCTGTCAGTCTGTCAGTCTGTCAGTCTGTCAGTCTGTCAGTCTGTCAGTCTGTCAGTCTGTCAGTCTGTCAGTCTGTCAGTCTGTCAGTCTGTCAGTCTGTCAGTCTGTCAGTCTGTCAGTCTGTCAGTCTGTCAGTCTGTCAGTCTGTCAGTCTGTCAGTCTGTCAGTCTGTCAGTCTGTCAGTCTGTCAGTCTGTCAGTCTGTCAGTCTGTCAGTCTGTCAGTCTGTCAGTCTGTCAGTCTGTCAGTCTGTCAGTCTGTCAGTCTGTCAGTCTGTCAGTCTGTCAGTCTGTCAGTCTGTCAGTCTGTCAGTCTGTCAGTCTGTCAGTCTGTCAGTCTGTCAGTCTGTCAGTCTGTCAGTCTGTCAGTCTGTCAGTCTGTCAGTCTGTCAGTCTGTCAGTCTGTCAGTCTGTCAGTCTGTCAGTCTGTCAGTCTGTCAGTCTGTCAGTCTGTCAGTCTGTCAGTCTGTCAGTCTGTCAGTCTGTCAGTCTGTCAGTCTGTCAGTCTGTCAGTCTGTCAGTCTGTCAGTCTGTCAGTCTGTCAGTCTGTCAGTCTGTCAGTCTGTCAGTCTGTCAGTCTGTCAGTCTGTCAGTCTGTCAGTCTGTCAGTCTGTCAGTCTGTCAGTCTGTCAGTCTGTCAGTCTGTCAGTCTGTCAGTCTGTCAGTCTGTCAGTCTGTCAGTCTGTCAGTCTGTCAGTCTGTCAGTCTGTCAGTCTGTCAGTCTGTCAGTCTGTCAGTCTGTCAGTCTGTCAGTCTGTCAGTCTGTCAGTCTGTCAGTCTGTCAGTCTGTCAGTCTGTCAGTCTGTCAGTCTGTCAGTCTGTCAGTCTGTCAGTCTGTCAGTCTGTCAGTCTGTCAGTCTGTCAGTCTGTCAGTCTGTCAGTCTGTCAGTCTGTCAGTCTGTCAGTCTGTCAGTCTGTCAGTCTGTCAGTCTGTCAGTCTGTCAGTCTGTCAGTCTGTCAGTCTGTCAGTCTGTCAGTCTGTCAGTCTGTCAGTCTGTCAGTCTGTCAGTCTGTCAGTCTGTCAGTCTGTCAGTCTGTCAGTCTGTCAGTCTGTCAGTCTGTCAGTCTGTCAGTCTGTCAGTCTGTCAGTCTGTCAGTCTGTCAGTCTGTCAGTCTGTCAGTCTGTCAGTCTGTCAGTCTGTCAGTCTGTCAGTCTGTCAGTCTGTCAGTCTGTCAGTCTGTCAGTCTGTCAGTCTGTCAGTCTGTCAGTCTGTCAGTCTGTCAGTCTGTCAGTCTGTCAGTCTGTCAGTCTGTCAGTCTGTCAGTCTGTCAGTCTGTCAGTCTGTCAGTCTGTCAGTCTGTCAGTCTGTCAGTCTGTCAGTCTGTCAGTCTGTCAGTCTGTCAGTCTGTCAGTCTGTCAGTCTGTCAGTCTGTCAGTCTGTCAGTCTGTCAGTCTGTCAGTCTGTCAGTCTGTCAGTCTGTCAGTCTGTCAGTCTGTCAGTCTGTCAGTCTGTCAGTCTGTCAGTCTGTCAGTCTGTCAGTCTGTCAGTCTGTCAGTCTGTCAGTCTGTCAGTCTGTCAGTCTGTCAGTCTGTCAGTCTGTCAGTCTGTCAGTCTGTCAGTCTGTCAGTCTGTCAGTCTGTCAGTCTGTCAGTCTGTCAGTCTGTCAGTCTGTCAGTCTGTCAGTCTGTCAGTCTGTCAGTCTGTCAGTCTGTCAGTCTGTCAGTCTGTCAGTCTGTCAGTCTGTCAGTCTGTCAGTCTGTCAGTCTGTCAGTCTGTCAGTCTGTCAGTCTGTCAGTCTGTCAGTCTGTCAGTCTGTCAGTCTGTCAGTCTGTCAGTCTGTCAGTCTGTCAGTCTGTCAGTCTGTCAGTCTGTCAGTCTGTCAGTCTGTCAGTCTGTCAGTCTGTCAGTCTGTCAGTCTGTCAGTCTGTCAGTCTGTCAGTCTGTCAGTCTGTCAGTCTGTCAGTCTGTCAGTCTGTCAGTCTGTCAGTCTGTCAGTCTGTCAGTCTGTCAGTCTGTCAGTCTGTCAGTCTGTCAGTCTGTCAGTCTGTCAGTCTGTCAGTCTGTCAGTCTGTCAGTCTGTCAGTCTGTCAGTCTGTCAGTCTGTCAGTCTGTCAGTCTGTCAGTCTGTCAGTCTGTCAGTCTGTCAGTCTGTCAGTCTGTCAGTCTGTCAGTCTGTCAGTCTGTCAGTCTGTCAGTCTGTCAGTCTGTCAGTCTGTCAGTCTGTCAGTCTGTCAGTCTGTCAGTCTGTCAGTCTGTCAGTCTGTCAGTCTGTCAGTCTGTCAGTCTGTCAGTCTGTCAGTCTGTCAGTCTGTCAGTCTGTCAGTCTGTCAGTCTGTCAGTCTGTCAGTCTGTCAGTCTGTCAGTCTGTCAGTCTGTCAGTCTGTCAGTCTGTCAGTCTGTCAGTCTGTCAGTCTGTCAGTCTGTCAGTCTGTCAGTCTGTCAGTCTGTCAGTCTGTCAGTCTGTCAGTCTGTCAGTCTGTCAGTCTGTCAGTCTGTCAGTCTGTCAGTCTGTCAGTCTGTCAGTCTGTCAGTCTGTCAGTCTGTCAGTCTGTCAGTCTGTCAGTCTGTCAGTCTGTCAGTCTGTCAGTCTGTCAGTCTGTCAGTCTGTCAGTCTGTCAGTCTGTCAGTCTGTCAGTCTGTCAGTCTGTCAGTCTGTCAGTCTGTCAGTCTGTCAGTCTGTCAGTCTGTCAGTCTGTCAGTCTGTCAGTCTGTCAGTCTGTCAGTCTGTCAGTCTGTCAGTCTGTCAGTCTGTCAGTCTGTCAGTCTGTCAGTCTGTCAGTCTGTCAGTCTGTCAGTCTGTCAGTCTGTCAGTCTGTCAGTCTGTCAGTCTGTCAGTCTGTCAGTCTGTCAGTCTGTCAGTCTGTCAGTCTGTCAGTCTGTCAGTCTGTCAGTCTGTCAGTCTGTCAGTCTGTCAGTCTGTCAGTCTGTCAGTCTGTCAGTCTGTCAGTCTGTCAGTCTGTCAGTCTGTCAGTCTGTCAGTCTGTCAGTCTGTCAGTCTGTCAGTCTGTCAGTCTGTCAGTCTGTCAGTCTGTCAGTCTGTCAGTCTGTCAGTCTGTCAGTCTGTCAGTCTGTCAGTCTGTCAGTCTGTCAGTCTGTCAGTCTGTCAGTCTGTCAGTCTGTCAGTCTGTCAGTCTGTCAGTCTGTCAGTCTGTCAGTCTGTCAGTCTGTCAGTCTGTCAGTCTGTCAGTCTGTCAGTCTGTCAGTCTGTCAGTCTGTCAGTCTGTCAGTCTGTCAGTCTGTCAGTCTGTCAGTCTGTCAGTCTGTCAGTCTGTCAGTCTGTCAGTCTGTCAGTCTGTCAGTCTGTCAGTCTGTCAGTCTGTCAGTCTGTCAGTCTGTCAGTCTGTCAGTCTGTCAGTCTGTCAGTCTGTCAGTCTGTCAGTCTGTCAGTCTGTCAGTCTGTCAGTCTGTCAGTCTGTCAGTCTGTCAGTCTGTCAGTCTGTCAGTCTGTCAGTCTGTCAGTCTGTCAGTCTGTCAGTCTGTCAGTCTGTCAGTCTGTCAGTCTGTCAGTCTGTCAGTCTGTCAGTCTGTCAGTCTGTCAGTCTGTCAGTCTGTCAGTCTGTCAGTCTGTCAGTCTGTCAGTCTGTCAGTCTGTCAGTCTGTCAGTCTGTCAGTCTGTCAGTCTGTCAGTCTGTCAGTCTGTCAGTCTGTCAGTCTGTCAGTCTGTCAGTCTGTCAGTCTGTCAGTCTGTCAGTCTGTCAGTCTGTCAGTCTGTCAGTCTGTCAGTCTGTCAGTCTGTCAGTCTGTCAGTCTGTCAGTCTGTCAGTCTGTCAGTCTGTCAGTCTGTCAGTCTGTCAGTCTGTCAGTCTGTCAGTCTGTCAGTCTGTCAGTCTGTCAGTCTGTCAGTCTGTCAGTCTGTCAGTCTGTCAGTCTGTCAGTCTGTCAGTCTGTCAGTCTGTCAGTCTGTCAGTCTGTCAGTCTGTCAGTCTGTCAGTCTGTCAGTCTGTCAGTCTGTCAGTCTGTCAGTCTGTCAGTCTGTCAGTCTGTCAGTCTGTCAGTCTGTCAGTCTGTCAGTCTGTCAGTCTGTCAGTCTGTCAGTCTGTCAGTCTGTCAGTCTGTCAGTCTGTCAGTCTGTCAGTCTGTCAGTCTGTCAGTCTGTCAGTCTGTCAGTCTGTCAGTCTGTCAGTCTGTCAGTCTGTCAGTCTGTCAGTCTGTCAGTCTGTCAGTCTGTCAGTCTGTCAGTCTGTCAGTCTGTCAGTCTGTCAGTCTGTCAGTCTGTCAGTCTGTCAGTCTGTCAGTCTGTCAGTCTGTCAGTCTGTCAGTCTGTCAGTCTGTCAGTCTGTCAGTCTGTCAGTCTGTCAGTCTGTCAGTCTGTCAGTCTGTCAGTCTGTCAGTCTGTCAGTCTGTCAGTCTGTCAGTCTGTCAGTCTGTCAGTCTGTCAGTCTGTCAGTCTGTCAGTCTGTCAGTCTGTCAGTCTGTCAGTCTGTCAGTCTGTCAGTCTGTCAGTCTGTCAGTCTGTCAGTCTGTCAGTCTGTCAGTCTGTCAGTCTGTCAGTCTGTCAGTCTGTCAGTCTGTCAGTCTGTCAGTCTGTCAGTCTGTCAGTCTGTCAGTCTGTCAGTCTGTCAGTCTGTCAGTCTGTCAGTCTGTCAGTCTGTCAGTCTGTCAGTCTGTCAGTCTGTCAGTCTGTCAGTCTGTCAGTCTGTCAGTCTGTCAGTCTGTCAGTCTGTCAGTCTGTCAGTCTGTCAGTCTGTCAGTCTGTCAGTCTGTCAGTCTGTCAGTCTGTCAGTCTGTCAGTCTGTCAGTCTGTCAGTCTGTCAGTCTGTCAGTCTGTCAGTCTGTCAGTCTGTCAGTCTGTCAGTCTGTCAGTCTGTCAGTCTGTCAGTCTGTCAGTCTGTCAGTCTGTCAGTCTGTCAGTCTGTCAGTCTGTCAGTCTGTCAGTCTGTCAGTCTGTCAGTCTGTCAGTCTGTCAGTCTGTCAGTCTGTCAGTCTGTCAGTCTGTCAGTCTGTCAGTCTGTCAGTCTGTCAGTCTGTCAGTCTGTCAGTCTGTCAGTCTGTCAGTCTGTCAGTCTGTCAGTCTGTCAGTCTGTCAGTCTGTCAGTCTGTCAGTCTGTCAGTCTGTCAGTCTGTCAGTCTGTCAGTCTGTCAGTCTGTCAGTCTGTCAGTCTGTCAGTCTGTCAGTCTGTCAGTCTGTCAGTCTGTCAGTCTGTCAGTCTGTCAGTCTGTCAGTCTGTCAGTCTGTCAGTCTGTCAGTCTGTCAGTCTGTCAGTCTGTCAGTCTGTCAGTCTGTCAGTCTGTCAGTCTGTCAGTCTGTCAGTCTGTCAGTCTGTCAGTCTGTCAGTCTGTCAGTCTGTCAGTCTGTCAGTCTGTCAGTCTGTCAGTCTGTCAGTCTGTCAGTCTGTCAGTCTGTCAGTCTGTCAGTCTGTCAGTCTGTCAGTCTGTCAGTCTGTCAGTCTGTCAGTCTGTCAGTCTGTCAGTCTGTCAGTCTGTCAGTCTGTCAGTCTGTCAGTCTGTCAGTCTGTCAGTCTGTCAGTCTGTCAGTCTGTCAGTCTGTCAGTCTGTCAGTCTGTCAGTCTGTCAGTCTGTCAGTCTGTCAGTCTGTCAGTCTGTCAGTCTGTCAGTCTGTCAGTCTGTCAGTCTGTCAGTCTGTCAGTCTGTCAGTCTGTCAGTCTGTCAGTCTGTCAGTCTGTCAGTCTGTCAGTCTGTCAGTCTGTCAGTCTGTCAGTCTGTCAGTCTGTCAGTCTGTCAGTCTGTCAGTCTGTCAGTCTGTCAGTCTGTCAGTCTGTCAGTCTGTCAGTCTGTCAGTCTGTCAGTCTGTCAGTCTGTCAGTCTGTCAGTCTGTCAGTCTGTCAGTCTGTCAGTCTGTCAGTCTGTCAGTCTGTCAGTCTGTCAGTCTGTCAGTCTGTCAGTCTGTCAGTCTGTCAGTCTGTCAGTCTGTCAGTCTGTCAGTCTGTCAGTCTGTCAGTCTGTCAGTCTGTCAGTCTGTCAGTCTGTCAGTCTGTCAGTCTGTCAGTCTGTCAGTCTGTCAGTCTGTCAGTCTGTCAGTCTGTCAGTCTGTCAGTCTGTCAGTCTGTCAGTCTGTCAGTCTGTCAGTCTGTCAGTCTGTCAGTCTGTCAGTCTGTCAGTCTGTCAGTCTGTCAGTCTGTCAGTCTGTCAGTCTGTCAGTCTGTCAGTCTGTCAGTCTGTCAGTCTGTCAGTCTGTCAGTCTGTCAGTCTGTCAGTCTGTCAGTCTGTCAGTCTGTCAGTCTGTCAGTCTGTCAGTCTGTCAGTCTGTCAGTCTGTCAGTCTGTCAGTCTGTCAGTCTGTCAGTCTGTCAGTCTGTCAGTCTGTCAGTCTGTCAGTCTGTCAGTCTGTCAGTCTGTCAGTCTGTCAGTCTGTCAGTCTGTCAGTCTGTCAGTCTGTCAGTCTGTCAGTCTGTCAGTCTGTCAGTCTGTCAGTCTGTCAGTCTGTCAGTCTGTCAGTCTGTCAGTCTGTCAGTCTGTCAGTCTGTCAGTCTGTCAGTCTGTCAGTCTGTCAGTCTGTCAGTCTGTCAGTCTGTCAGTCTGTCAGTCTGTCAGTCTGTCAGTCTGTCAGTCTGTCAGTCTGTCAGTCTGTCAGTCTGTCAGTCTGTCAGTCTGTCAGTCTGTCAGTCTGTCAGTCTGTCAGTCTGTCAGTCTGTCAGTCTGTCAGTCTGTCAGTCTGTCAGTCTGTCAGTCTGTCAGTCTGTCAGTCTGTCAGTCTGTCAGTCTGTCAGTCTGTCAGTCTGTCAGTCTGTCAGTCTGTCAGTCTGTCAGTCTGTCAGTCTGTCAGTCTGTCAGTCTGTCAGTCTGTCAGTCTGTCAGTCTGTCAGTCTGTCAGTCTGTCAGTCTGTCAGTCTGTCAGTCTGTCAGTCTGTCAGTCTGTCAGTCTGTCAGTCTGTCAGTCTGTCAGTCTGTCAGTCTGTCAGTCTGTCAGTCTGTCAGTCTGTCAGTCTGTCAGTCTGTCAGTCTGTCAGTCTGTCAGTCTGTCAGTCTGTCAGTCTGTCAGTCTGTCAGTCTGTCAGTCTGTCAGTCTGTCAGTCTGTCAGTCTGTCAGTCTGTCAGTCTGTCAGTCTGTCAGTCTGTCAGTCTGTCAGTCTGTCAGTCTGTCAGTCTGTCAGTCTGTCAGTCTGTCAGTCTGTCAGTCTGTCAGTCTGTCAGTCTGTCAGTCTGTCAGTCTGTCAGTCTGTCAGTCTGTCAGTCTGTCAGTCTGTCAGTCTGTCAGTCTGTCAGTCTGTCAGTCTGTCAGTCTGTCAGTCTGTCAGTCTGTCAGTCTGTCAGTCTGTCAGTCTGTCAGTCTGTCAGTCTGTCAGTCTGTCAGTCTGTCAGTCTGTCAGTCTGTCAGTCTGTCAGTCTGTCAGTCTGTCAGTCTGTCAGTCTGTCAGTCTGTCAGTCTGTCAGTCTGTCAGTCTGTCAGTCTGTCAGTCTGTCAGTCTGTCAGTCTGTCAGTCTGTCAGTCTGTCAGTCTGTCAGTCTGTCAGTCTGTCAGTCTGTCAGTCTGTCAGTCTGTCAGTCTGTCAGTCTGTCAGTCTGTCAGTCTGTCAGTCTGTCAGTCTGTCAGTCTGTCAGTCTGTCAGTCTGTCAGTCTGTCAGTCTGTCAGTCTGTCAGTCTGTCAGTCTGTCAGTCTGTCAGTCTGTCAGTCTGTCAGTCTGTCAGTCTGTCAGTCTGTCAGTCTGTCAGTCTGTCAGTCTGTCAGTCTGTCAGTCTGTCAGTCTGTCAGTCTGTCAGTCTGTCAGTCTGTCAGTCTGTCAGTCTGTCAGTCTGTCAGTCTGTCAGTCTGTCAGTCTGTCAGTCTGTCAGTCTGTCAGTCTGTCAGTCTGTCAGTCTGTCAGTCTGTCAGTCTGTCAGTCTGTCAGTCTGTCAGTCTGTCAGTCTGTCAGTCTGTCAGTCTGTCAGTCTGTCAGTCTGTCAGTCTGTCAGTCTGTCAGTCTGTCAGTCTGTCAGTCTGTCAGTCTGTCAGTCTGTCAGTCTGTCAGTCTGTCAGTCTGTCAGTCTGTCAGTCTGTCAGTCTGTCAGTCTGTCAGTCTGTCAGTCTGTCAGTCTGTCAGTCTGTCAGTCTGTCAGTCTGTCAGTCTGTCAGTCTGTCAGTCTGTCAGTCTGTCAGTCTGTCAGTCTGTCAGTCTGTCAGTCTGTCAGTCTGTCAGTCTGTCAGTCTGTCAGTCTGTCAGTCTGTCAGTCTGTCAGTCTGTCAGTCTGTCAGTCTGTCAGTCTGTCAGTCTGTCAGTCTGTCAGTCTGTCAGTCTGTCAGTCTGTCAGTCTGTCAGTCTGTCAGTCTGTCAGTCTGTCAGTCTGTCAGTCTGTCAGTCTGTCAGTCTGTCAGTCTGTCAGTCTGTCAGTCTGTCAGTCTGTCAGTCTGTCAGTCTGTCAGTCTGTCAGTCTGTCAGTCTGTCAGTCTGTCAGTCTGTCAGTCTGTCAGTCTGTCAGTCTGTCAGTCTGTCAGTCTGTCAGTCTGTCAGTCTGTCAGTCTGTCAGTCTGTCAGTCTGTCAGTCTGTCAGTCTGTCAGTCTGTCAGTCTGTCAGTCTGTCAGTCTGTCAGTCTGTCAGTCTGTCAGTCTGTCAGTCTGTCAGTCTGTCAGTCTGTCAGTCTGTCAGTCTGTCAGTCTGTCAGTCTGTCAGTCTGTCAGTCTGTCAGTCTGTCAGTCTGTCAGTCTGTCAGTCTGTCAGTCTGTCAGTCTGTCAGTCTGTCAGTCTGTCAGTCTGTCAGTCTGTCAGTCTGTCAGTCTGTCAGTCTGTCAGTCTGTCAGTCTGTCAGTCTGTCAGTCTGTCAGTCTGTCAGTCTGTCAGTCTGTCAGTCTGTCAGTCTGTCAGTCTGTCAGTCTGTCAGTCTGTCAGTCTGTCAGTCTGTCAGTCTGTCAGTCTGTCAGTCTGTCAGTCTGTCAGTCTGTCAGTCTGTCAGTCTGTCAGTCTGTCAGTCTGTCAGTCTGTCAGTCTGTCAGTCTGTCAGTCTGTCAGTCTGTCAGTCTGTCAGTCTGTCAGTCTGTCAGTCTGTCAGTCTGTCAGTCTGTCAGTCTGTCAGTCTGTCAGTCTGTCAGTCTGTCAGTCTGTCAGTCTGTCAGTCTGTCAGTCTGTCAGTCTGTCAGTCTGTCAGTCTGTCAGTCTGTCAGTCTGTCAGTCTGTCAGTCTGTCAGTCTGTCAGTCTGTCAGTCTGTCAGTCTGTCAGTCTGTCAGTCTGTCAGTCTGTCAGTCTGTCAGTCTGTCAGTCTGTCAGTCTGTCAGTCTGTCAGTCTGTCAGTCTGTCAGTCTGTCAGTCTGTCAGTCTGTCAGTCTGTCAGTCTGTCAGTCTGTCAGTCTGTCAGTCTGTCAGTCTGTCAGTCTGTCAGTCTGTCAGTCTGTCAGTCTGTCAGTCTGTCAGTCTGTCAGTCTGTCAGTCTGTCAGTCTGTCAGTCTGTCAGTCTGTCAGTCTGTCAGTCTGTCAGTCTGTCAGTCTGTCAGTCTGTCAGTCTGTCAGTCTGTCAGTCTGTCAGTCTGTCAGTCTGTCAGTCTGTCAGTCTGTCAGTCTGTCAGTCTGTCAGTCTGTCAGTCTGTCAGTCTGTCAGTCTGTCAGTCTGTCAGTCTGTCAGTCTGTCAGTCTGTCAGTCTGTCAGTCTGTCAGTCTGTCAGTCAGTCTGTCAGTCTGTCAGTCTGTCAGTCTGTCAGTCAGTCTGTCAGTCTGTCAGTCTGTCAGTCTGTCAGTCTGTCAGTCTGTCAGTCTGTCAGTCTGTCAGTCTGTCAGTCTGTCAGTCTGTCAGTCTGTCAGTCTGTCAGTCTGTCAGTCTGTCAGTCTGTCAGTCTGTCAGTCTGTCAGTCTGTCAGTCTGTCAGTCTGTCAGTCTGTCAGTCTGTCAGTCTGTCAGTCTGTCAGTCTGTCAGTCTGTCAGTCTGTCAGTCTGTCAGTCTGTCAGTCTGTCAGTCTGTCAGTCTGTCAGTCTGTCAGTCTGTCAGTCTGTCAGTCTGTCAGTCTGTCAGTCTGTCAGTCTGTCAGTCTGTCAGTCTGTCAGTCTGTCAGTCTGTCAGTCTGTCAGTCTGTCAGTCTGTCAGTCTGTCAGTCTGTCAGTCTGTCAGTCTGTCAGTCTGTCAGTCTGTCAGTCTGTCAGTCTGTCAGTCTGTCAGTCTGTCAGTCTGTCAGTCTGTCAGTCTGTCAGTCTGTCAGTCTGTCAGTCTGTCAGTCTGTCAGTCTGTCAGTCTGTCAGTCTGTCAGTCTGTCAGTCTGTCAGTCTGTCAGTCTGTCAGTCTGTCAGTCTGTCAGTCTGTCAGTCTGTCAGTCTGTCAGTCTGTCAGTCTGTCAGTCTGTCAGTCTGTCAGTCTGTCAGTCTGTCAGTCTGTCAGTCTGTCAGTCTGTCAGTCTGTCAGTCTGTCAGTCTGTCAGTCTGTCAGTCTGTCAGTCTGTCAGTCTGTCAGTCTGTCAGTCTGTCAGTCTGTCAGTCTGTCAGTCTGTCAGTCTGTCAGTCTGTCAGTCTGTCAGTCTGTCAGTCTGTCAGTCTGTCAGTCTGTCAGTCTGTCAGTCTGTCAGTCTGTCAGTCTGTCAGTCTGTCAGTCTGTCAGTCTGTCAGTCTGTCAGTCTGTCAGTCTGTCAGTCTGTCAGTCTGTCAGTCTGTCAGTCTGTCAGTCTGTCAGTCTGTCAGTCTGTCAGTCTGTCAGTCTGTCAGTCTGTCAGTCTGTCAGTCTGTCAGTCTGTCAGTCTGTCAGTCTGTCAGTCTGTCAGTCTGTCAGTCTGTCAGTCTGTCAGTCTGTCAGTCTGTCAGTCTGTCAGTCTGTCAGTCTGTCAGTCTGTCAGTCTGTCAGTCTGTCAGTCTGTCAGTCTGTCAGTCTGTCAGTCTGTCAGTCTGTCAGTCTGTCAGTCTGTCAGTCTGTCAGTGTCTGTCAGTCTGTCAGTCTGTCAGTCTGTCAGTCTGTCAGTCTGTCAGTCTGTCAGTCTGTCAGTCTGTCAGTCTGTCAGTCTGTCAGTCTGTCAGTCTGTCAGTCTGTCAGTCTGTCAGTCTGTCAGTCTGTCAGTCTGTCAGTCTGTCAGTCTGTCAGTCTGTCAGTCTGTCAGTCTGTCAGTCTGTCAGTCTGTCAGTCTGTCAGTCTGTCAGTCTGTCAGTCTGTCAGTCTGTCAGTCTGTCAGTCTGTCAGTCTGTCAGTCTGTCAGTCTGTCAGTCTGTCAGTCTGTCAGTCTGTCAGTCTGTCAGTCTGTCAGTCTGTCAGTCTGTCAGTCTGTCAGTCTGTCAGTCTGTCAGTCTGTCAGTCTGTCAGTCTGTCAGTCTGTCAGTCTGTCAGTCTGTCAGTCTGTCAGTCTGTCAGTCTGTCAGTCTGTCAGTCTGTCAGTCTGTCAGTCTGTCAGTCTGTCAGTCTGTCAGTCTGTCAGTCTGTCAGTCTGTCAGTCTGTCAGTCTGTCAGTCTGTCAGTCTGTCAGTCTGTCAGTCTGTCAGTCTGTCAGTCTGTCAGTCTGTCAGTCTGTCAGTCTGTCAGTCTGTCAGTCTGTCAGTCTGTCAGTCTGTCAGTCTGTCAGTCTGTCAGTCTGTCAGTCTGTCAGTCTGTCAGTCTGTCAGTCTGTCAGTCTGTCAGTCTGTCAGTCTGTCAGTCTGTCAGTCTGTCAGTCTGTCAGTCTGTCAGTCTGTCAGTCTGTCAGTCTGTCAGTCTGTCAGTCTGTCAGTCTGTCAGTCTGTCAGTCTGTCAGTCTGTCAGTCTGTCAGTCTGTCAGTCTGTCAGTCTGTCAGTCTGTCAGTCTGTCAGTCTGTCAGTCTGTCAGTCTGTCAGTCTGTCAGTCTGTCAGTCTGTCAGTCTGTCAGTCTGTCAGTCTGTCAGTCTGTCAGTCTGTCAGTCTGTCAGTCTGTCAGTCTGTCAGTCTGTCAGTCTGTCAGTCTGTCAGTCTGTCAGTCTGTCAGTCTGTCAGTCTGTCAGTCTGTCAGTCTGTCAGTCTGTCAGTCTGTCAGTCTGTCAGTCTGTCAGTCTGTCAGTCTGTCAGTCTGTCAGTCTGTCAGTCTGTCAGTCTGTCAGTCTGTCAGTCTGTCAGTCTGTCAGTCTGTCAGTCTGTCAGTCTGTCAGTCTGTCAGTCTGTCAGTCTGTCAGTCTGTCAGTCTGTCAGTCTGTCAGTCTGTCAGTCTGTCAGTCTGTCAGTCTGTCAGTCTGTCAGTCTGTCAGTCTGTCAGTCTGTCAGTCTGTCAGTCTGTCAGTCTGTCAGTCTGTCAGTCTGTCAGTCTGTCAGTCTGTCAGTCTGTCAGTCTGTCAGTCTGTCAGTCTGTCAGTCTGTCAGTCTGTCAGTCTGTCAGTCTGTCAGTCTGTCAGTCTGTCAGTCTGTCAGTCTGTCAGTCTGTCAGTCTGTCAGTCTGTCAGTCTGTCAGTCTGTCAGTCTGTCAGTCTGTCAGTCTGTCAGTCTGTCAGTCTGTCAGTCTGTCAGTCTGTCAGTCTGTCAGTCTGTCAGTCTGTCAGTCTGTCAGTCTGTCAGTCTGTCAGTCTGTCAGTCTGTCAGTCTGTCAGTCTGTCAGTCTGTCAGTCTGTCAGTCTGTCAGTCTGTCAGTCTGTCAGTCTGTCAGTCTGTCAGTCTGTCAGTCTGTCAGTCTGTCAGTCTGTCAGTCTGTCAGTCTGTCAGTCTGTCAGTCTGTCAGTCTGTCAGTCTGTCAGTCTGTCAGTCTGTCAGTCTGTCAGTCTGTCAGTCTGTCAGTCTGTCAGTCTGTCAGTCTGTCAGTCTGTCAGTCTGTCAGTCTGTCAGTCTGTCAGTCTGTCAGTCTGTCAGTCTGTCAGTCTGTCAGTCTGTCAGTCTGTCAGTCTGTCAGTCTGTCAGTCTGTCAGTCTGTCAGTCTGTCAGTCTGTCAGTCTGTCAGTCTGTCAGTCTGTCAGTCTGTCAGTCTGTCAGTCTGTCAGTCTGTCAGTCTGTCAGTCTGTCAGTCTGTCAGTCTGTCAGTCTGTCAGTCTGTCAGTCTGTCAGTCTGTCAGTCTGTCAGTCTGTCAGTCTGTCAGTCTGTCAGTCTGTCAGTCTGTCAGTCTGTCAGTCTGTCAGTCTGTCAGTCTGTCAGTCTGTCAGTCTGTCAGTCTGTCAGTCTGTCAGTCTGTCAGTCTGTCAGTCTGTCAGTCTGTCAGTCTGTCAGTCTGTCAGTCTGTCAGTCTGTCAGTCTGTCAGTCTGTCAGTCTGTCAGTCTGTCAGTCTGTCAGTCTGTCAGTCTGTCAGTCTGTCAGTCTGTCAGTCTGTCAGTCTGTCAGTCTGTCAGTCTGTCAGTCTGTCAGTCTGTCAGTCTGTCAGTCTGTCAGTCTGTCAGTCTGTCAGTCTGTCAGTCTGTCAGTCTGTCAGTCTGTCAGTCTGTCAGTCTGTCAGTCTGTCAGTCTGTCAGTCTGTCAGTCTGTCAGTCTGTCAGTCTGTCAGTCTGTCAGTCTGTCAGTCTGTCAGTCTGTCAGTCTGTCAGTCTGTCAGTCTGTCAGTCTGTCAGTCTGTCAGTCTGTCAGTCTGTCAGTCTGTCAGTCTGTCAGTCTGTCAGTCTGTCAGTCTGTCAGTCTGTCAGTCTGTCAGTCTGTCAGTCTGTCAGTCTGTCAGTCTGTCAGTCTGTCAGTCTGTCAGTCTGTCAGTCTGTCAGTCTGTCAGTCTGTCAGTCTGTCAGTCTGTCAGTCTGTCAGTCTGTCAGTCTGTCAGTCTGTCAGTCTGTCAGTCTGTCAGTCTGTCAGTCTGTCAGTCTGTCAGTCTGTCAGTCTGTCAGTCTGTCAGTCTGTCAGTCTGTCAGTCTGTCAGTCTGTCAGTCTGTCAGTCTGTCAGTCTGTCAGTCTGTCAGTCTGTCAGTCTGTCAGTCTGTCAGTCTGTCAGTCTGTCAGTCTGTCAGTCTGTCAGTCTGTCAGTCTGTCAGTCTGTCAGTCTGTCAGTCTGTCAGTCTGTCAGTCTGTCAGTCTGTCAGTCTGTCAGTCTGTCAGTCTGTCAGTCTGTCAGTCTGTCAGTCTGTCAGTCTGTCAGTCTGTCAGTCTGTCAGTCTGTCAGTCTGTCAGTCTGTCAGTCTGTCAGTCTGTCAGTCTGTCAGTCTGTCAGTCTGTCAGTCTGTCAGTCTGTCAGTCTGTCAGTCTGTCAGTCTGTCAGTCTGTCAGTCTGTCAGTCTGTCAGTCTGTCAGTCTGTCAGTCTGTCAGTCTGTCAGTCTGTCAGTCTGTCAGTCTGTCAGTCTGTCAGTCTGTCAGTCTGTCAGTCTGTCAGTCTGTCAGTCTGTCAGTCTGTCAGTCTGTCAGTCTGTCAGTCTGTCAGTCTGTCAGTCTGTCAGTCTGTCAGTCTGTCAGTCTGTCAGTCTGTCAGTCTGTCAGTCTGTCAGTCTGTCAGTCTGTCAGTCTGTCAGTCTGTCAGTCTGTCAGTCTGTCAGTCTGTCAGTCTGTCAGTCTGTCAGTCTGTCAGTCTGTCAGTCTGTCAGTCTGTCAGTCTGTCAGTCTGTCAGTCTGTCAGTCTGTCAGTCTGTCAGTCTGTCAGTCTGTCAGTCTGTCAGTCTGTCAGTCTGTCAGTCTGTCAGTCTGTCAGTCTGTCAGTCTGTCAGTCTGTCAGTCTGTCAGTCTGTCAGTCTGTCAGTCTGTCAGTCTGTCAGTCTGTCAGTCTGTCAGTCTGTCAGTCTGTCAGTCTGTCAGTCTGTCAGTCTGTCAGTCTGTCAGTCTGTCAGTCTGTCAGTCTGTCAGTCTGTCAGTCTGTCAGTCTGTCAGTCTGTCAGTCTGTCAGTCTGTCAGTCTGTCAGTCTGTCAGTCTGTCAGTCTGTCAGTCTGTCAGTCTGTCAGTCTGTCAGTCTGTCAGTCTGTCAGTCTGTCAGTCTGTCAGTCTGTCAGTCTGTCAGTCTGTCAGTCTGTCAGTCTGTCAGTCTGTCAGTCTGTCAGTCTGTCAGTCTGTCAGTCTGTCAGTCTGTCAGTCTGTCAGTCTGTCAGTCTGTCAGTCTGTCAGTCTGTCAGTCTGTCAGTCTGTCAGTCTGTCAGTCTGTCAGTCTGTCAGTCTGTCAGTCTGTCAGTCTGTCAGTCTGTCAGTCTGTCAGTCTGTCAGTCTGTCAGTCTGTCAGTCTGTCAGTCTGTCAGTCTGTCAGTCTGTCAGTCTGTCAGTCTGTCAGTCTGTCAGTCTGTCAGTCTGTCAGTCTGTCAGTCTGTCAGTCTGTCAGTCTGTCAGTCTGTCAGTCTGTCAGTCTGTCAGTCTGTCAGTCTGTCAGTCTGTCAGTCTGTCAGTCTGTCAGTCTGTCAGTCTGTCAGTCTGTCAGTCTGTCAGTCTGTCAGTCTGTCAGTCTGTCAGTCTGTCAGTCTGTCAGTCTGTCAGTCTGTCAGTCTGTCAGTCTGTCAGTCTGTCAGTCTGTCAGTCTGTCAGTCTGTCAGTCTGTCAGTCTGTCAGTCTGTCAGTCTGTCAGTCTGTCAGTCTGTCAGTCTGTCAGTCTGTCAGTCTGTCAGTCTGTCAGTCTGTCAGTCTGTCAGTCTGTCAGTCTGTCAGTCTGTCAGTCTGTCAGTCTGTCAGTCTGTCAGTCTGTCAGTCTGTCAGTCTGTCAGTCTGTCAGTCTGTCAGTCTGTCAGTCTGTCAGTCTGTCAGTCTGTCAGTCTGTCAGTCTGTCAGTCTGTCAGTCTGTCAGTCTGTCAGTCTGTCAGTCTGTCAGTCTGTCAGTCTGTCAGTCTGTCAGTCTGTCAGTCTGTCAGTCTGTCAGTCTGTCAGTCTGTCAGTCTGTCAGTCTGTCAGTCTGTCAGTCTGTCAGTCTGTCAGTCTGTCAGTCTGTCAGTCTGTCAGTCTGTCAGTCTGTCAGTGTCAGTCTGTCAGTCTGTCAGTCTGTCAGTCTGTCAGTCTGTCAGTCTGTCAGTCTGTCAGTCTGTCAGTCTGTCAGTCTGTCAGTCTGTCAGTCTGTCAGTCTGTCAGTCTGTCAGTCTGTCAGTCTGTCAGTCTGTCAGTCTGTCAGTCTGTCAGTCTGTCAGTCTGTCAGTCTGTCAGTCTGTCAGTCTGTCAGTCTGTCAGTCTGTCAGTCTGTCAGTCTGTCAGTCTGTCAGTCTGTCAGTCTGTCAGTCTGTCAGTCTGTCAGTCTGTCAGTCTGTCAGT
The DNA here is from genome assembly GCA_964034945.1 of Chrysopilus asiliformis. NCBI lineage: Eukaryota > Metazoa > Arthropoda > Insecta > Diptera > Rhagionidae > Chrysopilus > Chrysopilus asiliformis. The sequence continues at coordinate 52,470 of CAXIUK010000007.1, read as the reverse complement.
CTGTCAGTCTGTCAGTCTGTCAGTCTGTCAGTCTGTCAGTCTGTCAGTCTGTCAGTCTGTCAGTCTGTCAGTCTGTCAGTCTGTCAGTCTGTCAGTCTGTCAGTCTGTCAGTCTGTCAGTCTGTCAGTCTGTCAGTCTGTCAGTCTGTCAGTCTGTCAGTCTGTCAGTCTGTCAGTCTGTCAGTCTGTCAGTCTGTCAGTCTGTCAGTCTGTCAGTCTGTCAGTCTGTCAGTCTGTCAGTCTGTCAGTCTGTCAGTCTGTCAGTCTGTCAGTCTGTCAGTCTGTCAGTCTGTCAGTCTGTCAGTCTGTCAGTCTGTCAGTCTGTCAGTCTGTCAGTCTGTCAGTCTGTCAGTCTGTCAGTCTGTCAGTCTGTCAGTCTGTCAGTCTGTCAGTCTGTCAGTCTGTCAGTCTGTCAGTCTGTCAGTCTGTCAGTCTGTCAGTCTGTCAGTCTGTCAGTCTGTCAGTCTGTCAGTCTGTCAGTCTGTCAGTCTGTCAGTCTGTCAGTCTGTCAGTCTGTCAGTCTGTCAGTCTGTCAGTCTGTCAGTCTGTCAGTCTGTCAGTCTGTCAGTCTGTCAGTCTGTCAGTCTGTCAGTCTGTCAGTCTGTCAGTCTGTCAGTCTGTCAGTCTGTCAGTCTGTCAGTCTGTCAGTCTGTCAGTCTGTCAGTCTGTCAGTCTGTCAGTCTGTCAGTCTGTCAGTCTGTCAGTCTGTCAGTCTGTCAGTCTGTCAGTCTGTCAGTCTGTCAGTCTGTCAGTCTGTCAGTCTGTCAGTCTGTCAGTCTGTCAGTCTGTCAGTCTGTCAGTCTGTCAGTCTGTCAGTCTGTCAGTCTGTCAGTCTGTCAGTCTGTCAGTCTGTCAGTCTGTCAGTCTGTCAGTCTGTCAGTCTGTCAGTCTGTCAGTCTGTCAGTCTGTCAGTCTGTCAGTCTGTCAGTCTGTCAGTCTGTCAGTCTGTCAGTCTGTCAGTCTGTCAGTCTGTCAGTCTGTCAGTCTGTCAGTCTGTCAGTCTGTCAGTCTGTCAGTCTGTCAGTCTGTCAGTCTGTCAGTCTGTCAGTCTGTCAGTCTGTCAGTCTGTCAGTCTGTCAGTCTGTCAGTCTGTCAGTCTGTCAGTCTGTCAGTCTGTCAGTCTGTCAGTCTGTCAGTCTGTCAGTCTGTCAGTCTGTCAGTCTGTCAGTCTGTCAGTCTGTCAGTCTGTCAGTCTGTCAGTCTGTCAGTCTGTCAGTCTGTCAGTCTGTCAGTCTGTCAGTCTGTCAGTCTGTCAGTCTGTCAGTCTGTCAGTCTGTCAGTCTGTCAGTCTGTCAGTCTGTCAGTCTGTCAGTCTGTCAGTCTGTCAGTCTGTCAGTCTGTCAGTCTGTCAGTCTGTCAGTCTGTCAGTCTGTCAGTCTGTCAGTCTGTCAGTCTGTCAGTCTGTCAGTCTGTCAGTCTGTCAGTCTGTCAGTCTGTCAGTCTGTCAGTCTGTCAGTCTGTCAGTCTGTCAGTCTGTCAGTCTGTCAGTCTGTCAGTCTGTCAGTCTGTCAGTCTGTCAGTCTGTCAGTCTGTCAGTCTGTCAGTCTGTCAGTCTGTCAGTCTGTCAGTCTGTCAGTCTGTCAGTCTGTCAGTCTGTCAGTCTGTCAGTCTGTCAGTCTGTCAGTCTGTCAGTCTGTCAGTCTGTCAGTCTGTCAGTCTGTCAGTCTGTCAGTCTGTCAGTCTGTCAGTCTGTCAGTCTGTCAGTCTGTCAGTCTGTCAGTCTGTCAGTCTGTCAGTCTGTCAGTCTGTCAGTCTGTCAGTCTGTCAGTCTGTCAGTCTGTCAGTCTGTCAGTCTGTCAGTCTGTCAGTCTGTCAGTCTGTCAGTCTGTCAGTCTGTCAGTCTGTCAGTCTGTCAGTCTGTCAGTCTGTCAGTCTGTCAGTCTGTCAGTCTGTCAGTCTGTCAGTCTGTCAGTCTGTCAGTCTGTCAGTCTGTCAGTCTGTCAGTCTGTCAGTCTGTCAGTCTGTCAGTCTGTCAGTCTGTCAGTCTGTCAGTCTGTCAGTCTGTCAGTCTGTCAGTCTGTCAGTCTGTCAGTCTGTCAGTCTGTCAGTCTGTCAGTCTGTCAGTCTGTCAGTCTGTCAGTCTGTCAGTCTGTCAGTCTGTCAGTCTGTCAGTCTGTCAGTCTGTCAGTCTGTCAGTCTGTCAGTCTGTCAGTCTGTCAGTCTGTCAGTCTGTCAGTCTGTCAGTCTGTCAGTCTGTCAGTCTGTCAGTCTGTCAGTCTGTCAGTCTGTCAGTCTGTCAGTCTGTCAGTCTGTCAGTCTGTCAGTCTGTCAGTCTGTCAGTCTGTCAGTCTGTCAGTCTGTCAGTCTGTCAGTCTGTCAGTCTGTCAGTCTGTCAGTCTGTCAGTCTGTCAGTCTGTCAGTCTGTCAGTCTGTCAGTCTGTCAGTCTGTCAGTCTGTCAGTCTGTCAGTCTGTCAGTCTGTCAGTCTGTCAGTCTGTCAGTCTGTCAGTCTGTCAGTCTGTCAGTCTGTCAGTCTGTCAGTCTGTCAGTCTGTCAGTCTGTCAGTCTGTCAGTCTGTCAGTCTGTCAGTCTGTCAGTCTGTCAGTCTGTCAGTCTGTCAGTCTGTCAGTCTGTCAGTCTGTCAGTCTGTCAGTCTGTCAGTCTGTCAGTCTGTCAGTCTGTCAGTCTGTCAGTCTGTCAGTCTGTCAGTCTGTCAGTCTGTCAGTCTGTCAGTCTGTCAGTCTGTCAGTCTGTCAGTCTGTCAGTCTGTCAGTCTGTCAGTCTGTCAGTCTGTCAGTCTGTCAGTCTGTCAGTCTGTCAGTCTGTCAGTCTGTCAGTCTGTCAGTCTGTCAGTCTGTCAGTCTGTCAGTCTGTCAGTCTGTCAGTCTGTCAGTCTGTCAGTCTGTCAGTCTGTCAGTCTGTCAGTCTGTCAGTCTGTCAGTCTGTCAGTCTGTCAGTCTGTCAGTCTGTCAGTCTGTCAGTCTGTCAGTCTGTCAGTCTGTCAGTCTGTCAGTCTGTCAGTCTGTCAGTCTGTCAGTCTGTCAGTCTGTCAGTCTGTCAGTCTGTCAGTCTGTCAGTCTGTCAGTCTGTCAGTCTGTCAGTCTGTCAGTCTGTCAGTCTGTCAGTCTGTCAGTCTGTCAGTCTGTCAGTCTGTCAGTCTGTCAGTCTGTCAGTCTGTCAGTCTGTCAGTCTGTCAGTCTGTCAGTCTGTCAGTCTGTCAGTCTGTCAGTCTGTCAGTCTGTCAGTCTGTCAGTCTGTCAGTCTGTCAGTCTGTCAGTCTGTCAGTCTGTCAGTCTGTCAGTCTGTCAGTCTGTCAGTCTGTCAGTCTGTCAGTCTGTCAGTCTGTCAGTCTGTCAGTCTGTCAGTCTGTCAGTCTGTCAGTCTGTCAGTCTGTCAGTCTGTCAGTCTGTCAGTCTGTCAGTCTGTCAGTCTGTCAGTCTGTCAGTCTGTCAGTCTGTCAGTCTGTCAGTCTGTCAGTCTGTCAGTCTGTCAGTCTGTCAGTCTGTCAGTCTGTCAGTCTGTCAGTCTGTCAGTCTGTCAGTCTGTCAGTCTGTCAGTCTGTCAGTCTGTCAGTCTGTCAGTCTGTCAGTCTGTCAGTCTGTCAGTCTGTCAGTCTGTCAGTCTGTCAGTCTGTCAGTCTGTCAGTCTGTCAGTCTGTCAGTCTGTCAGTCTGTCAGTCTGTCAGTCTGTCAGTCTGTCAGTCTGTCAGTCTGTCAGTCTGTCAGTCTGTCAGTCTGTCAGTCTGTCAGTCTGTCAGTCTGTCAGTCTGTCAGTCTGTCAGTCTGTCAGTCTGTCAGTCTGTCAGTCTGTCAGTCTGTCAGTCTGTCAGTCTGTCAGTCTGTCAGTCTGTCAGTCTGTCAGTCTGTCAGTCTGTCAGTCTGTCAGTCTGTCAGTCTGTCAGTCTGTCAGTCTGTCAGTCTGTCAGTCTGTCAGTCTGTCAGTCTGTCAGTCTGTCAGTCTGTCAGTCTGTCAGTCTGTCAGTCTGTCAGTCTGTCAGTCTGTCAGTCTGTCAGTCTGTCAGTCTGTCAGTCTGTCAGTCTGTCAGTCTGTCAGTCTGTCAGTCTGTCAGTCTGTCAGTCTGTCAGTCTGTCAGTCTGTCAGTCTGTCAGTCTGTCAGTCTGTCAGTCTGTCAGTCTGTCAGTCTGTCAGTCTGTCAGTCTGTCAGTCTGTCAGTCTGTCAGTCTGTCAGTCTGTCAGTCTGTCAGTCTGTCAGTCTGTCAGTCTGTCAGTCTGTCAGTCTGTCAGTCTGTCAGTCTGTCAGTCTGTCAGTCTGTCAGTCTGTCAGTCTGTCAGTCTGTCAGTCTGTCAGTCTGTCAGTCTGTCAGTCTGTCAGTCTGTCAGTCTGTCAGTCTGTCAGTCTGTCAGTCTGTCAGTCTGTCAGTCTGTCAGTCTGTCAGTCTGTCAGTCTGTCAGTCTGTCAGTCTGTCAGTCTGTCAGTCTGTCAGTCTGTCAGTCTGTCAGTCTGTCAGTCTGTCAGTCTGTCAGTCTGTCAGTCTGTCAGTCTGTCAGTCTGTCAGTCTGTCAGTCTGTCAGTCTGTCAGTCTGTCAGTCTGTCAGTCTGTCAGTCTGTCAGTCTGTCAGTCTGTCAGTCTGTCAGTCTGTCAGTCTGTCAGTCTGTCAGTCTGTCAGTCTGTCAGTCTGTCAGTCTGTCAGTCTGTCAGTCTGTCAGTCTGTCAGTCTGTCAGTCTGTCAGTCTGTCAGTCTGTCAGTCTGTCAGTCTGTCAGTCTGTCAGTCTGTCAGTCTGTCAGTCTGTCAGTCTGTCAGTCTGTCAGTCTGTCAGTCTGTCAGTCTGTCAGTCTGTCAGTCTGTCAGTCTGTCAGTCTGTCAGTCTGTCAGTCTGTCAGTCTGTCAGTCTGTCAGTCTGTCAGTCTGTCAGTCTGTCAGTCTGTCAGTCTGTCAGTCTGTCAGTCTGTCAGTCTGTCAGTCTGTCAGTCTGTCAGTCTGTCAGTCTGTCAGTCTGTCAGTCTGTCAGTCTGTCAGTCTGTCAGTCTGTCAGTCTGTCAGTCTGTCAGTCTGTCAGTCTGTCAGTCTGTCAGTCTGTCAGTCTGTCAGTCTGTCAGTCTGTCAGTCTGTCAGTCTGTCAGTCTGTCAGTCTGTCAGTCTGTCAGTCTGTCAGTCTGTCAGTCTGTCAGTCTGTCAGTCTGTCAGTCTGTCAGTCTGTCAGTCTGTCAGTCTGTCAGTCTGTCAGTCTGTCAGTCTGTCAGTCTGTCAGTCTGTCAGTCTGTCAGTCTGTCAGTCTGTCAGTCTGTCAGTCTGTCAGTCTGTCAGTCTGTCAGTCTGTCAGTCTGTCAGTCTGTCAGTCTGTCAGTCTGTCAGTCTGTCAGTCTGTCAGTCTGTCAGTCTGTCAGTCTGTCAGTCTGTCAGTCTGTCAGTCTGTCAGTCTGTCAGTCTGTCAGTCTGTCAGTCTGTCAGTCTGTCAGTCTGTCAGTCTGTCAGTCTGTCAGTCTGTCAGTCTGTCAGTCTGTCAGTCTGTCAGTCTGTCAGTCTGTCAGTCTGTCAGTCTGTCAGTCTGTCAGTCTGTCAGTCTGTCAGTCTGTCAGTCTGTCAGTCTGTCAGTCTGTCAGTCTGTCAGTCTGTCAGTCTGTCAGTCTGTCAGTCTGTCAGTCTGTCAGTCTGTCAGTCTGTCAGTCTGTCAGTCTGTCAGTCTGTCAGTCTGTCAGTCTGTCAGTCTGTCAGTCTGTCAGTCTGTCAGTCTGTCAGTCTGTCAGTCTGTCAGTCTGTCAGTCTGTCAGTCTGTCAGTCTGTCAGTCTGTCAGTCTGTCAGTCTGTCAGTCTGTCAGTCTGTCAGTCTGTCAGTCTGTCAGTCTGTCAGTCTGTCAGTCTGTCAGTCTGTCAGTCTGTCAGTCTGTCAGTCTGTCAGTCTGTCAGTCTGTCAGTCTGTCAGTCTGTCAGTCTGTCAGTCTGTCAGTCTGTCAGTCTGTCAGTCTGTCAGTCTGTCAGTCTGTCAGTCTGTCAGTCTGTCAGTCTGTCAGTCTGTCAGTCTGTCAGTCTGTCAGTCTGTCAGTCTGTCAGTCTGTCAGTCTGTCAGTCTGTCAGTCTGTCAGTCTGTCAGTCTGTCAGTCTGTCAGTCTGTCAGTCTGTCAGTCTGTCAGTCTGTCAGTCTGTCAGTCTGTCAGTCTGTCAGTCTGTCAGTCTGTCAGTCTGTCAGTCTGTCAGTCTGTCAGTCTGTCAGTCTGTCAGTCTGTCAGTCTGTCAGTCTGTCAGTCTGTCAGTCTGTCAGTCTGTCAGTCTGTCAGTCTGTCAGTCTGTCAGTCTGTCAGTCTGTCAGTCTGTCAGTCTGTCAGTCTGTCAGTCTGTCAGTCTGTCAGTCTGTCAGTCTGTCAGTCTGTCAGTCTGTCAGTCTGTCAGTCTGTCAGTCTGTCAGTCTGTCAGTCTGTCAGTCTGTCAGTCAGTCTGTCTGTCAGTCTGTCAGTCTGTCAGTCTGTCAGTCTGTCAGTCTGTCAGTCTGTCAGTCTGTCAGTCTGTCAGTCTGTCAGTCTGTCAGTCTGTCAGTCTGTCAGTCTGTCAGTCTGTCAGTCTGTCAGTCTGTCAGTCTGTCAGTCTGTCAGTCTGTCAGTCTGTCAGTCTGTCAGTCTGTCAGTCTGTCAGTCTGTCAGTCTGTCAGTCTGTCAGTCTGTCAGTCTGTCAGTCTGTCAGTCTGTCAGTCTGTCAGTCTGTCAGTCTGTCAGTCTGTCAGTCTGTCAGTCTGTCAGTCTGTCAGTCTGTCAGTCTGTCAGTCTGTCAGTCTGTCAGTCTGTCAGTCTGTCAGTCTGTCAGTCTGTCAGTCTGTCAGTCTGTCAGTCTGTCAGTCTGTCAGTCTGTCAGTCTGTCAGTCTGTCAGTCTGTCAGTCTGTCAGTCTGTCAGTCTGTCAGTCTGTCAGTCTGTCAGTCTGTCAGTCTGTCAGTCTGTCAGTCTGTCAGTCTGTCAGTCTGTCAGTCTGTCAGTCTGTCAGTCTGTCAGTCTGTCAGTCTGTCAGTCTGTCAGTCTGTCAGTCTGTCAGTCTGTCAGTCTGTCAGTCTGTCAGTCTGTCAGTCTGTCAGTCTGTCAGTCTGTCAGTCTGTCAGTCTGTCAGTCTGTCAGTCTGTCAGTCTGTCAGTCTGTCAGTCTGTCAGTCTGTCAGTCTGTCAGTCTGTCAGTCTGTCAGTCTGTCAGTCTGTCAGTCTGTCAGTCTGTCAGTCTGTCAGTCTGTCAGTCTGTCAGTCTGTCAGTCTGTCAGTCTGTCAGTCTGTCAGTCTGTCAGTCTGTCAGTCTGTCAGTCTGTCAGTCTGTCAGTCTGTCAGTCTGTCAGTCTGTCAGTCTGTCAGTCTGTCAGTCTGTCAGTCTGTCAGTCTGTCAGTCTGTCAGTCTGTCAGTCTGTCAGTCTGTCAGTCTGTCAGTCTGTCAGTCTGTCAGTCTGTCAGTCTGTCAGTCTGTCAGTCTGTCAGTCTGTCAGTCTGTCAGTCTGTCAGTCTGTCAGTCTGTCAGTCTGTCAGTCTGTCAGTCTGTCAGTCTGTCAGTCTGTCAGTCTGTCAGTCTGTCAGTCTGTCAGTCTGTCAGTCTGTCAGTCTGTCAGTCTGTCAGTCTGTCAGTCTGTCAGTCTGTCAGTCTGTCAGTCTGTCAGTCTGTCAGTCTGTCAGTCTGTCAGTCTGTCAGTCTGTCAGTCTGTCAGTCTGTCAGTCTGTCAGTCTGTCAGTCTGTCAGTCTGTCAGTCTGTCAGTCTGTCAGTCTGTCAGTCTGTCAGTCTGTCAGTCTGTCAGTCTGTCAGTCTGTCAGTCTGTCAGTCTGTCAGTCTGTCAGTCTGTCAGTCTGTCAGTCTGTCAGTCTCTGTCAGTCTGTCAGTCTGTCAGTCTGTCAGCTCTGTCAGTCTGTCAGTCTGTCAGTCTGTCAGTCTGTCAGTCTGTCAGTCTGTCAGTCTGTCAGTCTGTCAGTCTGTCAGTCTGTCAGTCTGTCAGTCTGTCAGTCTGTCAGTCTGTCAGTCTGTCAGTCTGTCAGTCTGTCAGTCCTGTCAGTCTGTCAGTCTGTCAGTCTGTCAGTCTGTCAGTCTCTGTCAGTCTGTCAGTCTGTCAGTCTGTCAGTCTGTCAGTTCTGTCAGTCTGTCAGTCTGTCAGTCTCTGTCAGTCTGTCAGTCTGTCAGTCTCTGTCAGTCTGTCAGTCTGTCAGTCTGTCAGTCTGTCAGTCTGTCAGTCTCTGTCAGTCTCTGTCAGTCTCTGTCAGTCTGTCAGTCTGTCAGTCTCTGTCAGTCTCTGTCAGTCTCTGTCAGTCTCTGTCAGTCTCTGTCAGTCTCTGTCAGTCTCTGTCAGTCTCTGTCAGTCTCTGTCAGTCTCTGTCAGTCTCTGTCAGTCTCTGTCAGTCTCTGTCAGTCTCTGTCAGTCTCTGTCAGTCTCTGTCAGTCTCTGTCAGTCTCTGTCAGTCTCTGTCAGTCTCTGTCAGTCTCTGTCAGTCTCTGTCAGTCTCTGTCAGTCTCTGTCAGTCTCTGTCAGTCTCTGTCAGTCTCTGTCAGTCTCTGTCAGTCTCTGTCAGTCTCTGTCAGTCTCTGTCAGTCTCTGTCAGTCTCTGTCAGTCTCTGTCAGTCTCTGTCAGTCTCTGTCAGTCTCTGTCAGTCTCTGTCAGTCTCTGTCAGTCTCTGTCAGTCTCTGTCAGTCTCTGTCAGTCTCTGTCAGTCTCTGTCAGTCTCTGTCAGTCTCTGTCAGTCTCTGTCAGTCTCTGTCAGTCTCTGTCAGTCTCTGTCAGTCTCTGTCAGTCTCTGTCAGTCTCTGTCAGTCTCTGTCAGTCTCTGTCAGTCTCTGTCAGTCTCTGTCAGTCTCTGTCAGTCTCTGTCAGTCTCTGTCAGTCTCTGTCAGTCTCTGTCAGTCTCTGTCAGTCTCTGTCAGTCTCTGTCAGTCTCTGTCAGTCTCTGTCAGTCTCTGTCAGTCTCTGTCAGTCTCTGTCAGTCTCTGTCAGTCTCTGTCAGTCTCTGTCAGTCTCTGTCAGTCTCTGTCAGTCTCTGTCAGTCTCTGTCAGTCTCTGTCAGTCTCTGTCAGTCTCTGTCAGTCTCTGTCAGTCTCTGTCAGTCTCTGTCAGTCTCTGTCAGTCTCTGTCAGTCTCTGTCAGTCTCTGTCAGTCTCTGTCAGTCTCTGTCAGTCTCTGTCAGTCTCTGTCAGTCTCTGTCAGTCTCTGTCAGTCTCTGTCAGTCTCTGTCAGTCTCTGTCAGTCTCTGTCAGTCTCTGTCAGTCTCTGTCAGTCTCTGTCAGTCTCTGTCAGTCTCTGTCAGTCTCTGTCAGTCTCTGTCAGTCTCTGTCAGTCTCTGTCAGTCTCTGTCAGTCTCTGTCAGTCTCTGTCAGTCTCTGTCAGTCTCTGTCAGTCTCTGTCAGTCTCTGTCAGTCTCTGTCAGTCTCTGTCAGTCTCTGTCAGTCTCTGTCAGTCTCTGTCAGTCTCTGTCAGTCTCTGTCAGTCTCTGTCAGTCTCTGTCAGTCTCTGTCAGTCTCTGTCAGTCTCTGTCAGTCTCTGTCAGTCTCTGTCAGTCTCTGTCAGTCTCTGTCAGTCTCTGTCAGTCTCTGTCAGTCTCTGTCAGTCTCTGTCAGTCTCTGTCAGTCTCTGTCAGTCTCTGTCAGTCTCTGTCAGTCTCTGTCAGTCTCTGTCAGTCTCTGTCAGTCTCTGTCAGTCTCTGTCAGTCTCTGTCAGTCTCTGTCAGTCTCTGTCAGTCTCTGTCAGTCTCTGTCAGTCTCTGTCAGTCTCTGTCAGTCTCTGTCAGTCTCTGTCAGTCTCTGTCAGTCTCTGTCAGTCTCTGTCAGTCTCTGTCAGTCTCTGTCAGTCTCTGTCAGTCTCTGTCAGTCTCTGTCAGTCTCTGTCAGTCTCTGTCAGTCTCTGTCAGTCTCTGTCAGTCTCTGTCAGTCTCTGTCAGTCTCTGTCAGTCTCTGTCAGTCTCTGTCAGTCTCTGTCAGTCTCTGTCAGTCTCTGTCAGTCTCTGTCAGTCTCTGTCAGTCTCTGTCAGTCTCTGTCAGTCTCTGTCAGTCTCTGTCAGTCTCTGTCAGTCTCTGTCAGTCTCTGTCAGTCTCTGTCAGTCTCTGTCAGTCTCTGTCAGTCTCTGTCAGTCTCTGTCAGTCTCTGTCAGTCTCTGTCAGTCTCTGTCAGTCTCTGTCAGTCTCTGTCAGTCTCTGTCAGTCTCTGTCAGTCTCTGTCAGTCTCTGTCAGTCTCTGTCAGTCTCTGTCAGTCTCTGTCAGTCTCTGTCAGTCTCTGTCAGTCTCTGTCAGTCTCTGTCAGTCTCTGTCAGTCTCTGTCAGTCTCTGTCAGTCTCTGTCAGTCTCTGTCAGTCTCTGTCAGTCTCTGTCAGTCTCTGTCAGTCTCTGTCAGTCTCTGTCAGTCTCTGTCAGTCTCTGTCAGTCTCTGTCAGTCTCTGTCAGTCTCTGTCAGTCTCTGTCAGTCTCTGTCAGTCTCTGTCAGTCTCTGTCAGTCTCTGTCAGTCTCTGTCAGTCTCTGTCAGTCTCTGTCAGTCTCTGTCAGTCTCTGTCAGTCTCTGTCAGTCTCTGTCAGTCTCTGTCAGTCTCTGTCAGTCTCTGTCAGTCTCTGTCAGTCTCTGTCAGTCTCTGTCAGTCTCTGTCAGTCTCTGTCAGTCTCTGTCAGTCTCTGTCAGTCTCTGTCAGTCTCTGTCAGTCTCTGTCAGTCTCTGTCAGTCTCTGTCAGTCTCTGTCAGTCTCTGTCAGTCTCTGTCAGTCTCTGTCAGTCTCTGTCAGTCTCTGTCAGTCTCTGTCAGTCTCTGTCAGTCTCTGTCAGTCTCTGTCAGTCTCTGTCAGTCTCTGTCAGTCTCTGTCAGTCTCTGTCAGTCTCTGTCAGTCTCTGTCAGTCTCTGTCAGTCTCTGTCAGTCTCTGTCAGTCTCTGTCAGTCTCTGTCAGTCTCTGTCAGTCTCTGTCAGTCTCTGTCAGTCTCTGTCAGTCTCTGTCAGTCTCTGTCAGTCTCTGTCAGTCTCTGTCAGTCTCTGTCAGTCTCTGTCAGTCTCTGTCAGTCTCTGTCAGTCTCTGTCAGTCTCTGTCAGTCTCTGTCAGTCTCTGTCAGTCTCTGTCAGTCTCTGTCAGTCTCTGTCAGTCTCTGTCAGTCTCTGTCAGTCTCTGTCAGTCTCTGTCAGTCTCTGTCAGTCTCTGTCAGTCTCTGTCAGTCTCTGTCAGTCTCTGTCAGTCTCTGTCAGTCTCTGTCAGTCTCTGTCAGTCTCTGTCAGTCTCTGTCAGTCTCTGTCAGTCTCTGTCAGTCTCTGTCAGTCTCTGTCAGTCTCTGTCAGTCTCTGTCAGTCTCTGTCAGTCTCTGTCAGTCTCTGTCAGTCTCTGTCAGTCTCTGTCAGTCTCTGTCAGTCTCTGTCAGTCTCTGTCAGTCTCTGTCAGTCTCTGTCAGTCTCTGTCAGTCTCTGTCAGTCTCTGTCAGTCTCTGTCAGTCTCTGTCAGTCTCTGTCAGTCTCTGTCAGTCTCTGTCAGTCTCTGTCAGTCTCTGTCAGTCTCTGTCAGTCTCTGTCAGTCTCTGTCAGTCTCTGTCAGTCTCTGTCAGTCTCTGTCAGTCTCTGTCAGTCTCTGTCAGTCTCTGTCAGTCTCTGTCAGTCTCTGTCAGTCTCTGTCAGTCTCTGTCAGTCTCTGTCAGTCTCTGTCAGTCTCTGTCAGTCTCTGTCAGTCTCTGTCAGTCTCTGTCAGTCTCTGTCAGTCTCTGTCAGTCTCTGTCAGTCTCTGTCAGTCTCTGTCAGTCTCTGTCAGTCTCTGTCAGTCTCTGTCAGTCTCTGTCAGTCTCTGTCAGTCTCTGTCAGTCTCTGTCAGTCTCTGTCAGTCTCTGTCAGTCTCTGTCAGTCTCTGTCAGTCTCTGTCAGTCTCTGTCAGTCTCTGTCAGTCTCTGTCAGTCTCTGTCAGTCTCTGTCAGTCTCTGTCAGTCTCTGTCAGTCTCTGTCAGTCTCTGTCAGTCTCTGTCAGTCTCTGTCAGTCTCTGTCAGTCTCTGTCAGTCTCTGTCAGTCTCTGTCAGTCTCTGTCAGTCTCTGTCAGTCTCTGTCAGTCTCTGTCAGTCTCTGTCAGTCTCTGTCAGTCTCTGTCAGTCTCTGTCAGTCTCTGTCAGTCTCTGTCAGTCTCTGTCAGTCTCTGTCAGTCTCTGTCAGTCTCTGTCAGTCTCTGTCAGTCTCTGTCAGTCTCTGTCAGTCTCTGTCAGTCTCTGTCAGTCTCTGTCAGTCTCTGTCAGTCTCTGTCAGTCTCTGTCAGTCTCTGTCAGTCTCTGTCAGTCTCTGTCAGTCTCTGTCAGTCTCTGTCAGTCTCTGTCAGTCTCTGTCAGTCTCTGTCAGTCTCTGTCAGTCTCTGTCAGTCTCTGTCAGTCTCTGTCAGTCTCTGTCAGTCTCTGTCAGTCTCTGTCAGTCTCTGTCAGTCTCTGTCAGTCTCTGTCAGTCTCTGTCAGTCTCTGTCAGTCTCTGTCAGTCTCTGTCAGTCTCTGTCAGTCTCTGTCAGTCTCTGTCAGTCTCTGTCAGTCTCTGTCAGTCTCTGTCAGTCTCTGTCAGTCTCTGTCAGTCTCTGTCAGTCTCTGTCAGTCTCTGTCAGTCTCTGTCAGTCTCTGTCAGTCTCTGTCAGTCTCTGTCAGTCTCTGTCAGTCTCTGTCAGTCTCTGTCAGTCTCTGTCAGTCTCTGTCAGTCTCTGTCAGTCTCTGTCAGTCTCTGTCAGTCTCTGTCAGTCTCTGTCAGTCTCTGTCAGTCTCTGTCAGTCTCTGTCAGTCTCTGTCAGTCTCTGTCAGTCTCTGTCAGTCTCTGTCAGTCTCTGTCAGTCTCTGTCAGTCTCTGTCAGTCTCTGTCAGTCTCTGTCAGTCTCTGTCAGTCTCTGTCAGTCTCTGTCAGTCTCTGTCAGTCTCTGTCAGTCTCTGTCAGTCTCTGTCAGTCTCTGTCAGTCTCTGTCAGTCTCTGTCAGTCTCTGTCAGTCTCTGTCAGTCTCTGTCAGTCTCTGTCAGTCTCTGTCAGTCTCTGTCAGTCTCTGTCAGTCTCTGTCAGTCTCTGTCAGTCTCTGTCAGTCTCTGTCAGTCTCTGTCAGTCTCTGTCAGTCTCTGTCAGTCTCTGTCAGTCTCTGTCAGTCTCTGTCAGTCTCTGTCAGTCTCTGTCAGTCTCTGTCAGTCTCTGTCAGTCTCTGTCAGTCTCTGTCAGTCTCTGTCAGTCTCTGTCAGTCTCTGTCAGTCTCTGTCAGTCTCTGTCAGTCTCTGTCAGTCTCTGTCAGTCTCTGTCAGTCTCTGTCAGTCTCTGTCAGTCTCTGTCAGTCTCTGTCAGTCTCTGTCAGTCTCTGTCAGTCTCTGTCAGTCTCTGTCAGTCTCTGTCAGTCTCTGTCAGTCTCTGTCAGTCTCTGTCAGTCTCTGTCAGTCTCTGTCAGTCTCTGTCAGTCTCTGTCAGTCTCTGTCAGTCTCTGTCAGTCTCTGTCAGTCTCTGTCAGTCTCTGTCAGTCTCTGTCAGTCTCTGTCAGTCTCTGTCAGTCTCTGTCAGTCTCTGTCAGTCTCTGTCAGTCTCTGTCAGTCTCTGTCAGTCTCTGTCAGTCTCTGTCAGTCTCTGTCAGTCTCTGTCAGTCTCTGTCAGTCTCTGTCAGTCTCTGTCAGTCTCTGTCAGTCTCTGTCAGTCTCTGTCAGTCTCTGTCAGTCTCTGTCAGTCTCTGTCAGTCTCTGTCAGTCTCTGTCAGTCTCTGTCAGTCTCTGTCAGTCTCTGTCAGTCTCTGTCAGTCTCTGTCAGTCTCTGTCAGTCTCTGTCAGTCTCTGTCAGTCTTGTCAGTCTCTGTCAGTCTCTGTCAGTCTCTGTCAGTCTCTGTCAGTCTCTGTCAGTCTCTGTCAGTCTCTGTCAGTCTCTGTCAGTCTCTGTCAGTCTCTGTCAGTCTCTGTCAGTCTCTGTCAGTCTCTGTCAGTCTCTGTCAGTCTCTGTCAGTCTCTGTCAGTCTCTGTCAGTCTCTGTCAGTCTCTGTCAGTCTCTGTCAGTCTCTGTCAGTCTCTGTCAGTCTCTGTCAGTCTCTGTCAGTCTCTGTCAGTCTCTGTCAGTCTCTGTCAGTCTCTGTCAGTCTCTGTCAGTCTCTGTCAGTCTCTGTCAGTCTCTGTCAGTCTCTGTCAGTCTCTGTCAGTCTCTGTCAGTCTCTGTCAGTCTCTGTCAGTCTCTGTCAGTCTCTGTCAGTCTCTGTCAGTCTCTGTCAGTCTCTGTCAGTCTCTGTCAGTCTCTGTCAGTCTCTGTCAGTCTCTGTCAGTCTCTGTCAGTCTCTGTCAGTCTCTGTCAGTCTCTGTCAGTCTCTGTCAGTCTCTGTCAGTCTCTGTCAGTCTCTGTCAGTCTCTGTCAGTCTCTGTCAGTCTCTGTCAGTCTCTGTCAGTCTCTGTCAGTCTCTGTCAGTCTCTGTCAGTCTCTGTCAGTCTCTGTCAGTCTCTGTCAGTCTCTGTCAGTCTCTGTCAGTCTCTGTCAGTCTCTGTCAGTCTCTGTCAGTCTCTGTCAGTCTCTGTCAGTCTCTGTCAGTCTCTGTCAGTCTCTGTCAGTCTCTGTCAGTCTCTGTCAGTCTCTGTCAGTCTCTGTCAGTCTCTGTCAGTCTCTGTCAGTCTCTGTCAGTCTCTGTCAGTCTCTGTCAGTCTCTGTCAGTCTCTGTCAGTCTCTGTCAGTCTCTGTCAGTCTCTGTCAGTCTCTGTCAGTCTCTGTCAGTCTCTGTCAGTCTCTGTCAGTCTCTGTCAGTCTCTGTCAGTCTCTGTCAGTCTCTGTCAGTCTCTGTCAGTCTCTGTCAGTCTCTGTCAGTCTCTGTCAGTCTCTGTCAGTCTCTGTCAGTCTCTGTCAGTCTCTGTCAGTCTCTGTCAGTCTCTGTCAGTCTCTGTCAGTCTCTGTCAGTCTCTGTCAGTCTCTGTCAGTCTCTGTCAGTCTCTGTCAGTCTCTGTCAGTCTCTGTCAGTCTCTGTCAGTCTCTGTCAGTCTCTGTCAGTCTCTGTCAGTCTCTGTCAGTCTCTGTCAGTCTCTGTCAGTCTCTGTCAGTCTCTGTCAGTCTCTGTCAGTCTCTGTCAGTCTCTGTCAGTCTCTGTCAGTCTCTGTCAGTCTCTGTCAGTCTCTGTCAGTCTCTGTCAGTCTCTGTCAGTCTCTGTCAGTCTCTGTCAGTCTCTGTCAGTCTCTGTCAGTCTCTGTCAGTCTCTGTCAGTCTCTGTCAGTCTCTGTCAGTCTCTGTCAGTCTCTGTCAGTCTCTGTCAGTCTCTGTCAGTCTCTGTCAGTCTCTGTCAGTCTCTGTCAGTCTCTGTCAGTCTCTGTCAGTCTCTGTCAGTCTCTGTCAGTCTCTGTCAGTCTCTGTCAGTCTCTGTCAGTCTCTGTCAGTCTCTGTCAGTCTCTGTCAGTCTCTGTCAGTCTCTGTCAGTCTCTGTCAGTCTCTGTCAGTCTCTGTCAGTCTCTGTCAGTCTCTGTCAGTCTCTGTCAGTCTCTGTCAGTCTCTGTCAGTCTCTGTCAGTCTCTGTCAGTCTCTGTCAGTCTCTGTCAGTCTCTGTCAGTCTCTGTCAGTCTCTGTCAGTCTCTGTCAGTCTCTGTCAGTCTCTGTCAGTCTCTGTCAGTCTCTGTCAGTCTCTGTCAGTCTCTGTCAGTCTCTGTCAGTCTCTGTCAGTCTCTGTCAGTCTCTGTCAGTCTCTGTCAGTCTCTGTCAGTCTCTGTCAGTCTCTGTCAGTCTCTGTCAGTCTCTGTCAGTCTCTGTCAGTCTCTGTCAGTCTCTGTCAGTCTCTGTCAGTCTCTGTCAGTCTCTGTCAGTCTCTGTCAGTCTCTGTCAGTCTCTGTCAGTCTCTGTCAGTCTCTGTCAGTCTCTGTCAGTCTCTGTCAGTCTCTGTCAGTCTCTGTCAGTCTCTGTCAGTCTCTGTCAGTCTCTGTCAGTCTCTGTCAGTCTCTGTCAGTCTCTGTCAGTCTCTGTCAGTCTCTGTCAGTCTCTGTCAGTCTCTGTCAGTCTCTGTCAGTCTCTGTCAGTCTCTGTCAGTCTCTGTCAGTCTCTGTCAGTCTCTGTCAGTCTCTGTCAGTCTCTGTCAGTCTCTGTCAGTCTCTGTCAGTCTCTGTCAGTCTCTGTCAGTCTCTGTCAGTCTCTGTCAGTCTCTGTCAGTCTCTGTCAGTCTCTGTCAGTCTCTGTCAGTCTCTGTCAGTCTCTGTCAGTCTCTGTCAGTCTCTGTCAGTCTCTGTCAGTCTCTGTCAGTCTCTGTCAGTCTCTGTCAGTCTCTGTCAGTCTCTGTCAGTCTCTGTCAGTCTCTGTCAGTCTCTGTCAGTCTCTGTCAGTCTCTGTCAGTCTCTGTCAGTCTCTGTCAGTCTCTGTCAGTCTCTGTCAGTCTCTGTCAGTCTCTGTCAGTCTCTGTCAGTCTCTGTCAGTCTCTGTCAGTCTCTGTCAGTCTCTGTCAGTCTCTGTCAGTCTCTGTCAGTCTCTGTCAGTCTCTGTCAGTCTCTGTCAGTCTCTGTCAGTCTCTGTCAGTCTCTGTCAGTCTCTGTCAGTCTCTGTCAGTCTCTGTCAGTCTCTGTCAGTCTCTGTCAGTCTCTGTCAGTCTCTGTCAGTCTCTGTCAGTCTCTGTCAGTCTCTGTCAGTCTCTGTCAGTCTCTGTCAGTCTCTGTCAGTCTCTGTCAGTCTCTGTCAGTCTCTGTCAGTCTCTGTCAGTCTCTGTCAGTCTCTGTCAGTCTCTGTCAGTCTCTGTCAGTCTCTGTCAGTCTCTGTCAGTCTCTGTCAGTCTCTGTCAGTCTCTGTCAGTCTCTGTCAGTCTCTGTCAGTCTCTGTCAGTCTGTCAGTCTGTCAGACTGTCAGTCTGTCAGTCTGTCAGTCTGTCAGTCTGTCAGTCTGTCAGTCTGTCAGTCTGTCAGTCTGTCAGTCTGTCAGTCTGTCAGTCTGTCAGTCTGTCAGTCTGTCAGTCTGTCAGTCTGTGAGTCTGTCAG
>CAXIUK010000007.1:0-35521 GCA_964034945.1 Chrysopilus asiliformis | reverse complement strand
TTGCATTTGCATTATCCTTACAGGACCTTCCGTTTTGAATTTTGAAAATCTGAAAACACCGGATTCGGGATCAGCGACCCCAAAAACCCCCGAGTGATACTTTTCAGCCTCCTATTGAGCAGGATTCATGGCGAAAATCACGGTTTAAAAATACCCAAACCCCCTTTACCCCCCATTCACCCCCTTAGCGCTAAAATTTCGAAAAATCTCGCCTTAGTGAGCGCCTACGCGATGGTTGAAACATATTCTGAAAGTTTCAAGTCTCTATCTTCAGGGGTTTGGGCTGGGCGTCAGATTAAACGATTTTATATATAGAGAAGATGGTTTTCACTTTTTCCAATAAAAGACGATGCGTAACAGATATTTTTATACCCGTATGGTGAAACATTCGGCATTGCCATTTTCAGTATCAAGAATGCTTCAGAAAGGAGCGATCAAATACGTAAATGCACAATAATTCAATCACTTGAAGTTAAATAAAGTCTGACAGTTCTATTTCGGCGCTCAGAAGAGCAAGAGATATTTTGGTGTTTTTCGGAAGTTTGATGTAATTTCTCCAAGCAGGTACGTAAGGAATTTTTGAAGTCAATTTCGTCCGACGCTTAAAAAAGTTCGCGCAAATAGCATTTAAAAACATAACAAAAGCTATAATTGCCAATCTGGCAATTATTGAAAACCCGTATGGTGATTTAATTGAACGGCGTACCAAAATTCCACTTTGAAGTCAAACTTTCCAATAAGATTTTTTTAAAACTTGTTCCAATTGGATTTTGATGTATGGAACTTTAATGTAGAATCATGTCCTAAACAACTTTTGTTCTTGCACTTTTTTGATAAGATGCACTGTTTTTGAAATATTCGTATGGGGGGTACCCCCCCTAATGGTCCATTTTTGCCCATTAACGAACTTAGCCTCGCATTTTACGAAAAACGGACCTGTGCCAAATTTCAAGTCTGTAGCTCAATCCGTGCGCCCGCAATCCGCGCCACAGACAGACAGACGGACAGACAGACGGACAGACGGACAGACAGACGGACAGACGGACGGACATGCTAAATTCAAGTTTTTTCATCATTCTAAACACACTGGTGTAATTCATTTTTTTGTGCGATGACGGGATCTTGGCGTTACAAACGGTAAGGCAAAGTTAATATACCCTTTGGTTTCACCATACGGGTATAAACATTAAGTTTCAATCCCGAAAGTAGAATGCCTTTTAATTTACAGTATTTTAGATAAAAAATCTGAAAACATTAAGCTGACACTTTTGGGGCACATTCGGCTTTCGTGATTTTAAGAAGTGAGGTTGAATACATCCGTGATTTTAAGAAGAGAGATTGACTTTAAATTACTAAATTTAAATTTTAGATTGAATTTAAATGAATCCTGTCGGCACATCTCGATATTCCACATAATATATTTTTAATATAAATTTCGATAGCTATTCGTGAAATAGGATTTTTCAATCATTCTTTTATGTGATATGAAATGAATTTTTATTTTTTTTTTATTTTAAAGAATTAATTAAATGAATTCAAATCTAATAGTCTTTCAATTAGTAAAATCAAACAAATAACGTATATTCGCCGAATGTACCCCTTCAAAAGCCGAATGTGCCCCGGCATGGGGTACATTCAGCAAAATGGTCTCCTTTTTAAAATTGGTAAAAATCGTATATTTCTTTAGGGCTACAATAAAAATCTATTTCGTATTTAGTAGTAAAATAATCAAAGTTTTTACAAAATTTCAAGATTTTCAAATTCATTAAACGAATTTGGCAGGAAATGACTTTGAAAAAAACCTGCCGAATGTTCCCCAGTTTCCCCTATTAACTTTGCCTTACCGTTTGTAACGCCAAGATCCCGTCATCGCACAAAAAAATGAATTACACCAGTGTGTTTAGAATTATAAAAAAAATTGAATTTTGCATGTCCGTCCGTCTGTCTGTCCGTCTGTCTGTCCGTCTGTCTGTGGCGCGGATTGCGGGCGCACGGATTGAGCTAGAGACTTGAAATTTTGCACAGATCCGTTTTTCGTAAAATGTGAGGCTAAGTTCGTTAATGGGCAAAAATGGACCATTAGGGGGGGTACCCCCATACGAACGAAAACTTTTTTTGCGAATATCTCAAAAACGGTCTTATAAAAAAAGTCCAAGAACAAAAGTTATTTAGGATAGGATTCTACATAAAACTCCCATACATTAAAATCCGATTGGAATAAATTTTAAAAAATCTTATTGGAAAGTTTGACTTCAAAGTGGAATATTGGTATAACTGTTCGAATTTTCATACGAATATCACCATACGGGTCTCCAATGATTGCCAGATTGGCAATTATAGCTTTTGTTATGTTTAATTTTACGTTTAAAAAACTCAATTTCAACAAAAAAAAAATTAAATAAAAATATTTTGCCACCGCTTAGAATGGAACCCGTACCTGGCGCGATGTAGTTTACACTTATTCAGTAGTAAGAATATAAATTTTAAAGATAAATTAAGTAATAAAAAACTGCAGTCATTGGGGACTGCCAACAGAAATGAAAACAATAATATATGTAAGGTAATAATTATATTGTCGTGTATTTATACCTATATATTTTTCAACCTGAAATTTCGAAAATATATGCTAATAAACAGTAAATTTCAAATAAAAGTCAATATGCATGTTAAGGTTTGAATTCCTGAGCAGCACATGATTTTCTTATACTAAAAATGGCTAGATATTTAATTTTTTCTGTATAAGAATGCCACGTGCTGTTTAGAAATTTTCTGTGTAATTTTATTTTGCTGTATATTTTCTAAAAAAATCGATTTTTTGTTGTATAACAAAGTCACGTGCTGTTCAGAAATTTTCTGTCTCATTTTATTTTACCGTATGTAATTTCCAAAAAAAAAAATCGATTTTTTGTTGTATAACAAAGTCACGTGCTGTTCAGAAATTTTCTGTCTCATTTTATTTTACCGTATGTAATTTCCAAAAAAAAATCGATTTTTTGTTGTATAACAAAGTCACGTGCTGTTCAGAAATTTTCTGTCTCATTTTATTTTACCGTATGATATTTTCCAAAAAAAATCGATTTTTTGTTGTATAACAAAGTCACGTGCTGTTCAGAAATTTTCTGTCTCATTTTATTTTACCGTATATTTTCCAAAAAAAAAAAATCGATTTTTTGTTGTATAACAAAGTCACGTGCTGTTCAGAAATTTTCTGTCTCATTTTATTTTACCGTATGATATTTTCCAAAAAAAAAATCGATTTTTTGTTGTATAACAAAGTCACGTGCTGTTCAGAAATTTTCTGTCTCATTTTATTTTACCGTATGATATTTTCCAAAAAAAAATCGATTTTTTGTTGTATAACAAAGTCACGTGCTGTTCAGAAATTTTCTGTCTCATTTTATTTTACCGTATGTAATTTCCAAAAAAAAATCGATTTTTTGTTGTATAACAAAGTCACGTGCTATTCAGAAATTTTCTCGCTAATTTTATTTTGCTCTGTACTGTCTTCCAAAAAAAATCGATTTTTTCTTTATAAAAAAATCAAATGAAAGCAAATCAGCATTCTTAAGCTGTTAAATTAGCATGTCGGTGACGCGAACTCATAGAATTTTACCCATCCAAAAATCGCCCAACGCGCCTAACGAAGTATAATATAAATAAAATAAGTAATTTAAGGTCAAAAAAAAATTTAAAAAAAAACATTTTGTCAACACTCGGAATCGAACCCGCACATCTGGCGCATTGTAGTCTAACACTTATTCAGGAGTAAAAATGTAAACTTAAAGATAAATTAAGTAATAAAATATTAATAAAAGTAAATGAATCAACAAAAAAAAAATTTGAAAAGAAAAAAAAAAGAATTTTGTCACCGATCAGAATTGAACCCGGTGCTTGGGCGTGGTAGTCCAACTTCTAACTCACTGCACTAATCGAACAATACGAAATGTCGTTTTAACATTGAAGACTTAGTTAGCGGCATATTTATAATTTTGAAAGGCAAATTACTAATAAAGTATTATTAAAAATGGGGAAAAAAGTAAAACGGACATATCTACAGCTATAGAGCTTTCATTTAAAAAAAAAATCATCAAAATCGGTTCAATAGGAACTCCAGGAGCTCTGTCGAAAGAAATCCATACAAAATCGCTTTGCCTTTTAAATATATAGATTGTATTCATGAAAAATTTCGACCTCTTAATTTTGCCTAAAAAACATTTCCCGATCACTCCTGAGTCGATTGGAGTCATATTAAAAAAATGTCTTTCTGTCTGCCAGTCTGCCAGTCAGTCTGTGAGTCTGTCAGTCTGTCAGTCTGTCAGTCTTTCTGTCTTCCAGTCTGCCAGTCAGTCTGTGAGTCTGTCAGTCTGTCAGTCTTTCTGTCTGCCAGTCAGTCTGTGAGTCTGTCAGTCTGTCAGTCTGTCAGTCTGTGAGTCTGTCAGTCTGTGAGTCTGTGAGTCTGTGAGTCTGTCAGTCTGTTAGTCTGTCAGTCTGTTAGTCTGTCAGTCTGTTAGTCTGTTAGTCTGCCAGTCTGTTAGTCTGTTAGTCTGCCAGTCTGCCACTCTGCCACTCTGCCACTCTGCCACTCTGCCAGTCTGCCAGTCTGCCAGTCTGCCAGTGTGCCAGTCTGCCAGTGTGCCAGTCTGCCAGTCTGCCAGTCTGCCAGTCTGCCAGTCTGCCAGTCTGCCAGTCTGCCAGTCTGCCAGTCTGCCAGTCTGCCAGTCTGCCAGTCTGCCAGTCTGCCAGTCTGCCAGTCTGCCAGTCTGCCAGTCTGCCAGTCTGCCAGTCTGCCAGTCTGCCAGTCTGCCAGTCTGCCAGTCTGCCAGTCTGCCAGTCTGCCAGTCTGCCAGTCTGCCAGTCTGCCAGTCTGCCAGTCTGCCAGTCTGCCAGTCTGCCAGTCTGCCAGTCTGCCAGTCTGCCAGTCTGCCAGTCTGCCAGTCTGCCAGTCTGCCAGTCTGCCAGTCTGCCAGTCTGCCAGTCTGCCAGTCTGCCAGTCTGCCAGTCTGCCAGTCTGCCAGTCTGCCAGTCTGCCAGTCTGCCAGTCTGCCAGTCTGCCAGTCTGCCAGTCTGCCAGTCTGCCAGTCTGCCAGTCTGCCAGTCTGCCAGTCTGCCAGTCTGCCAGTCTGCCAGTCTGCCAGTCTGCCAGTCTGCCAGTCTGCCAGTCTGCCAGTCTGCCAGTCTGCCAGTCTGCCAGTCTGCCAGTCTGCCAGTCTGCCAGTCTGCCAGTCTGCCAGTCTGCCAGTCTGCCAGTCTGCCAGTCTGCCAGTCTGCCAGTCTGCCAGTCTGCCAGTCTGCCAGTCTGCCAGTCTGCCAGTCTGCCAGTCTGCCAGTCTGCCAGTCTGCCAGTCTGCCAGTCTGCCAGTCTGCCAGTCTGCCAGTCTGCCAGTCTGCCAGTCTGCCAGTCTGCCAGTCTGCCAGTCTGCCAGTCTGCCAGTCTGCCAGTCTGCCAGTCTGCCAGTCTGCCAGTCTGCCAGTCTGCCAGTCTGCCAGTCTGCCAGTCTGCCAGTCTGCCAGTCTGCCAGTCTGCCAGTCTGCCAGTCTGCCAGTCTGCCAGTCTGCCAGTCTGCCAGTCTGCCAGTCTGCCAGTCTGCCAGTCTGCCAGTCTGCCAGTCTGCCAGTCTGCCAGTCTGCCAGTCTGCCAGTCTGCCAGTCTGCCAGTCTGCCAGTCTGCCAGTGTACCAGTCTGCCAGTCTGCCAGTGTACCAGTCTGCCAGTCTGCCAGTGTACCAGTCTGCCAGTCTGCCAGTCTGCCAGTGTACCAGTCTGCCAGTCTGCCAGTGTACCAGTCTGCCAGTCTGCCAGTCTGCCAGTGTACCAGTCTGCCAGTCTGCCAGTCTGCCAGTGTACCAGTCTGCCAGTCTGATTGTATTCATGAAAAATTTCGACCTCTTAATTTTGCCTAAAAAATATTTCCCGATCACTCCTGAGTCGATTGGAGTCATATTAAAAAAATGTCTTTCTGTCTGCCAGTCTGCCAGTCAGTCTGTCAGTCTGTCTCTCAGTCTCTCAGTCTCTCAGTCTCTCAGTCTCTCAGTCTCTCAGTCTCTCAGTCTCTCAGTCTCTCAGTCTCTCAGTCTCTCAGTCTCTTAGTCTCTCAGTCTCTTAGTCTCTCAGTCTCTCAGTCTCTCAGTCTATCAGTCTCTCAGTCTCTCAGTCTCTCAGTCTCTCAGTCTCTCAGTCTCTCAGTCTCTCAGTCTCTCAGTCTCTCAGTCTCTCAGTCTCTCAGTCTCTCAGTCTCTCAGTCTCTCAGTCTCTCAGTCTCTCAGTCTCTCAGTCTCTCAGTCTCTCAGTCTCTCAGTCTCTCAGTCTCTCAGTCTCTCAGTCTCTCAGTCTCTCAGTCTCTCAGTCTCTCAGTCTCTCAGTCTCTCAGTCTCTCCGTCTCTCAGTCTCTCAGTCTCTCAGTCTCTCAGTCTCTCAGTCTTCTCTCAGTCTCTCAGTCTTCTCTCAGTCTCTCAGTCTCTCAGTCTCTCAGTCTTCTCTCAGTCTCTCAGTCTTCTCTCAGTCTCTCAGTCTCTCAGTCTCTCAGTCTCTCAGTCTCTCAGTCTTCTCTCAGTCTCTCAGTCTCTCAGTCTCTCAGTCTCCTCTCAGTCTCTCAGTCTCTCAGTCTTCTCTCAGTCTCTCAGTCTCTCAGTCTCTCAGTCTCTCAGTCTCCCAGTCTCTCAGTCTCTCAGTCTCTCAGTCTCTCAGTCTCTCAGTCTCTCAGTCTCTCAGTCTCTCAGTCTCTCAGTCTCTCAGTCTCTCAGTCTCTCAGTCTCTCAGTCTCTCAGTCTCTCAGTCTCTCAGTCTCTCAGTCTCTCAGTCTCTCAGTCTCTCAGTCTCTCAGTCTCTCAGTCTCTCAGTCTCTCAGTCTCTCAGTCTCTCAGTCTCTCAGTCTCTCAGTCTCTCAGTCTCTCAGTCTCTCAGTCTCTCAGTCTCTCAGTCTCTCAGTCTCTCAGTCTGTCAGTCTGTCAGTCTCTCAGTCTCTCAGTCTCTCAGTCTCTCAGTCTCTCAGTCTCTCAGTCTCTCAGTCTCTCAGTCTTCTCTCAGTCTCTCAGTCTCTCAGTCTTCTCTCAGTCTCTCAGTCTCTCAGTCTTCTCTCAGTATCTCAGTCTCTCAGTCTTCTCTCAGTCTCTCAGTCTCTCAGTCTTCTCTCAGTCTCTCAGTCTCTCAGTTTCTCAGTCTTCTCTCAGTCTCTCAGTCTCTCCGTCTCTCCGTCTCTCCGTCTCTCCGTCTCTCCGTCTCTCCGTCTCTCAGTCTCTCAGTCTCTCAGTCTCTCAGTCTCTCAGTCTCTCAGTCTCTCAGTCTCTCAGTCTCTCAGTCTCTCAGTCTCTCAGTCTCTCAGTCTCTCAGTCTCTCAGTCTCTCAGTCTCTCAGTCTCTCAGTCTCTCAGTCTCTCAGTCTCTCAGTCTCTCAGTCTCTCAGTCTCTCAGTCTCTCAGTCTCTCAGTCTCTCAGTCTCTCAGTCTCTCAGTCTCTCAGTCTCTCAGTCTCTCAGTCTCTCAGTCTCTCAGTCTCTCAGTCTCTCAGTCTCTCAGTCTCTCAGTCTCTCAGTCTCTCAGTCTCTCAGTCTCTCAGTCTCTCAGTCTCTCAGTCTCTCAGTCTCTCAGTCTCTCAGTCTCTCAGTCTCTCAGTCTCTCAGTCTGTCAGTCTGTCAGTCTGTCAGTCTGTCAGTCTGTCAGTCTGTCAGTCTGTCAGTCTGTCAGTCTGTCAGTCTGTCAGTCTGTCAGTCTGTCAGTCTGTCAGTCTGTCAGTCTGTCAGTCTGTCAGTCTGTCAGTCTGTCAGTCTGTCAGTCAGTCAGTCAGTCAGTCAGTCAGTCTGTCAGTCTGTCAGTCTGTCAGTCTGTCAGTCTGTCAGTCTGTCAGTCTGTCAGTCTGTCAGTCTGTCAGTCTGTCAGTCTGTCAGTCTGTCAGTCTGTCAGTCTGTCAGTCTGTCAGTCTGTCAGTCTGTCAGTCTGTCAGTCTGTCAGTCTGTCAGTCTGTCAGTCTGTCAGTCTGTCAGTCTGTCAGTCTGTCAGTCTGTCAGTCTGTCAGTCTGTCAGTCTGTCAGTCTGTCAGTCTGTCAGTCTGTCAGTCTGTCAGTCTGTCAGTCTGTCAGTCTGTCAGTCTGTCAGTCTGTCAGTCTGTCAGTCTGTCAGTCTGTCAGTCTGTCAGTCTGTCAGTCTGTCAGTCTGTCAGTCTGTCAGTCTGTCAGTCTGTCAGTCTGTCAGTCTGTCAGTCTGTCAGTCTGTCAGTCTGTCAGTCTGTCAGTCTGTCAGTCTGTCAGTCTGTCAGTCTGTCAGTCTGTCAGTCTGTCAGTCTGTCAGTCTGTCAGTCTGTCAGTCTGTCAGTCTGTCAGTCTGTCAGTCTGTCAGTCTGTCAGTCTGTCAGTCTGTCAGTCTGTCAGTCTGTCAGTCTGTCAGTCTGTCAGTCTGTCAGTCTGTCAGTCTGTCAGTCTGTCAGTCTGTCAGTCTGTCAGTCTGTCAGTCTGTCAGTCTGTCAGTCTGTCAGTCTGTCAGTCTGTCAGTCTGTCAGTCTGTCAGTCTGTCAGTCTGTCAGTCTGTCAGTCTGTCAGTCTGTCAGTCTGTCAGTCTGTCAGTCTGTCAGTCTGTCAGTCTGTCAGTCTGTCAGTCTGTCAGTCTGTCAGTCTGTCAGTCTGTCAGTCTGTCAGTCTGTCAGTCTGTCAGTCTGTCAGTCTGTCAGTCTGTCAGTCTGTCAGTCTGTCAGTCTGTCAGTCTGTCAGTCTGTCAGTCTGTCAGTCTGTCAGTCTGTCAGTCTGTCAGTCTGTCAGTCTGTCAGTCTGTCAGTCTGTCAGTCTGTCAGTCTGTCAGTCTGTCAGTCTGTCAGTCTGTCAGTCTGTCAGTCTGTCAGTCTGTCAGTCTGTCAGTCTGTCAGTCTGTCAGTCTGTCAGTCTGTCAGTCTGTCAGTCTGTCAGTCTGTCAGTCTGTCAGTCTGTCAGTCTGTCAGTCTGTCAGTCTGTCAGTCTGTCAGTCTGTCAGTCTGTCAGTCTGTCAGTCTGTCAGTCTGTCAGTCTGTCAGTCTGTCAGTCTGTCAGTCTGTCAGTCTGTCAGTCTGTCAGTCTGTCAGTCTGTCAGTCTGTCAGTCTGTCAGTCTGTCAGTCTGTCAGTCTGTCAGTCTGTCAGTCTGTCAGTCTGTCAGTCTGTCAGTCTGTCAGTCTGTCAGTCTGTCAGTCTGTCAGTCTGTCAGTCTGTCAGTCTGTCAGTCTGTCAGTCTGTCAGTCTGTCAGTCTGTCAGTCTGTCAGTCTGTCAGTCTGTCAGTCTGTCAGTCTGTCAGTCTGTCAGTCTGTCAGTCTGTCAGTCTGTCAGTCTGTCAGTCTGTCAGTCTGTCAGTCTGTCAGTCTGTCAGTCTGTCAGTCTGTCAGTCTGTCAGTCTGTCAGTCTGTCAGTCTGTCAGTCTGTCAGTCTGTCAGTCTGTCAGTCTGTCAGTCTGTCAGTCTGTCAGTCTGTCAGTCTGTCAGTCTGTCAGTCTGTCAGTCTGTCAGTCTGTCAGTCTGTCAGTCTGTCAGTCTGTCAGTCTGTCAGTCTGTCAGTCTGTCAGTCTGTCAGTCTGTCAGTCTGTCAGTCTGTCAGTCTGTCAGTCTGTCAGTCTGTCAGTCTGTC
Source organism: Chrysopilus asiliformis (assembly GCA_964034945.1). NCBI lineage: Eukaryota > Metazoa > Arthropoda > Insecta > Diptera > Rhagionidae > Chrysopilus > Chrysopilus asiliformis. The sequence continues at coordinate 25,949 of CAXIUK010000007.1, read as the reverse complement.
AGTCTGTCAGTCTGTCAGTCTGTCAGTCTGTCAGTCTGTCAGTCTGTCAGTCTGTCAGTCTGTCAGTCTGTCAGTCTGTCAGTCTGTCAGTCTGTCAGTCTGTCAGTCTGTCAGTCTGTCAGTCTGTCAGTCTGTCAGTCTGTCAGTCTGTCAGTCTGTCAGTCTGTCAGTCTGTCAGTCTGTCAGTCTGTCAGTCTGTCAGTCTGTCAGTCTGTCAGTCTGTCAGTCTGTCAGTCTGTCAGTCTGTCAGTCTGTCAGTCTGTCAGTCTGTCAGTCTGTCAGTCTGTCAGTCTGTCAGTCTGTCAGTCTGTCAGTCTGTCAGTCTGTCAGTCTGTCAGTCTGTCAGTCTGTCAGTCTGTCAGTCTGTCAGTCTGTCAGTCTGTCAGTCTGTCAGTCTGTCAGTCTGTCAGTCTGTCAGTCTGTCGGTCTGTCAGTCTGTCGGTCTGTCAGTCTGTCGGTCTGTCAGTCTGTCAGTCTGTCAGTCTGTGAGTCTGTCAGTCTGTGAGTCTGTCAGTCTGTGAGTCTGTCAGTCTGTGAGTCTGTCAGTCTGTGAGTCTGTCAGTCTGTCAGTCTGTCAGTCTGTCAGTCTGTCAGTCTGTCAGTCTGTCAGTCTGTCAGTCTGTCAGTCTGTCAGTCTGTCAGTCTGTCAGTCTGTCAGTCTGTCAGTCTGTCAGTCTGTCAGTCTGTCAGTCTGTCAGTCTGTCAGTCTGTCAGTCTGTCAGTCTGTCAGTCTGTCAGTCTGTCAGTCTGTCAGTCTGTCAGTCTGTCAGTCTGTCAGTCTGTCAGTCTGTCAGTCTGTCAGTCTGTCAGTCTGTCAGTCTGTCAGTCTGTCAGTCTGTCAGTCTGTCAGTCTGTCAGTCTGTCAGTCTGTCAGTCTGTCAGTCTGTCAGTCTGTCAGTCTGTCAGTCTGTCAGTCTGTCAGTCTGTCAGTCTGTCAGTCTGTCAGTCTGTCAGTCTGTCAGTCTGTCAGTCTGTCAGTCTGTCAGTCTGTCAGTCTGTCAGTCTGTCAGTCTGTCAGTCTGTCAGTCTGTCAGTCTGTCAGTCTGTCAGTCTGTCAGTCTGTCAGTCTGTCAGTCTGTCAGTCTGTCAGTCTGTCAGTCTGTCAGTCTGTCAGTCTGTCAGTCTGTCAGTCTGTCAGTCTGTCAGTCTGTCAGTCTGTCAGTCTGTCAGTCTGTCAGTCTGTCAGTCTGTCAGTCTGTCAGTCTGTCAGTCTGTCAGTCTGTCAGTCTGTCAGTCTGTCAGTCTGTCAGTCTGTCAGTCTGTCAGTCTGTCAGTCTGTCAGTCTGTCAGTCTGTCAGTCTGTCAGTCTGTCAGTCTGTCAGTCTGTCAGTCTGTCAGTCTGTCAGTCTGTCAGTCTGTCAGTCTGTCAGTCTGTCAGTCTGTCAGTCTGTCAGTCTGTCAGTCTGTCAGTCTGTCAGTCTGTCAGTCTGTCAGTCTGTCAGTCTGTCAGTCTGTCAGTCTGTCAGTCTGTCAGTCTGTCAGTCTGTCAGTCTGTCAGTCTGTCAGTCTGTCAGTCTGTCAGTCTGTCAGTCTGTCAGTCTGTCAGTCTGTCAGTCTGTCAGTCTGTCAGTCTGTCAGTCTGTCAGTCTGTCAGTCTGTCAGTCTGTCAGTCTGTCAGTCTGTCAGTCTGTCAGTCTGTCAGTCTGTCAGTCTGTCAGTCTGTCAGTCTGTCAGTCTGTCAGTCTGTCAGTCTGTCAGTCTGTCAGTCTGTCAGTCTGTCAGTCTGTCAGTCTGTCAGTCTGTCAGTCTGTCAGTCTGTCAGTCTGTCAGTCTGTCAGTCTGTCAGTCTGTCAGTCTGTCAGTCTGTCAGTCTGTCAGTCTGTCAGTCTGTCAGTCTGTCAGTCTGTCAGTCTGTCAGTCTGTCAGTCTGTCAGTCTGTCAGTCTGTCAGTCTGTCAGTCTGTCAGTCTGTCAGTCTGTCAGTCTGTCAGTCTGTCAGTCTGTCAGTCTGTCAGTCTGTCAGTCTGTCAGTCTGTCAGTCTGTCAGTCTGTCAGTCTGTCAGTCTGTCAGTCTGTCAGTCTGTCAGTCTGTCAGTCTGTCAGTCTGTCAGTCTGTCAGTCTGTCAGTCTGTCAGTCTGTCAGTCTGTCAGTCTGTCAGTCTGTCAGTCTGTCAGTCTGTCAGTCTGTCAGTCTGTCAGTCTGTCAGTCTGTCAGTCTGTCAGTCTGTCAGTCTGTCAGTCTGTCAGTCTGTCAGTCTGTCAGTCTGTCAGTCTGTCAGTCTGTCAGTCTGTCAGTCTGTCAGTCTGTCAGTCTGTCAGTCTGTCAGTCTGTCAGTCTGTCAGTCTGTCAGTCTGTCAGTCTGTCAGTCTGTCAGTCTGTCAGTCTGTCAGTCTGTCAGTCTGTCAGTCTGTCAGTCTGTCAGTCTGTCAGTCTGTCAGTCTGTCAGTCTGTCAGTCTGTCAGTCTGTCAGTCTGTCAGTCTGTCAGTCTGTCAGTCTGTCAGTCTGTCAGTCTGTCAGTCTGTCAGTCTGTCAGTCTGTCAGTCTGTCAGTCTGTCAGTCTGTCAGTCTGTCAGTCTGTCAGTCTGTCAGTCTGTCAGTCTGTCAGTCTGTCAGTCTGTCAGTCTGTCAGTCTGTCAGTCTGTCAGTCTGTCAGTCTGTCAGTCTGTCAGTCTGTCAGTCTGTCAGTCTGTCAGTCTGTCAGTCTGTCAGTCTGTCAGTCTGTCAGTCTGTCAGTCTGTCAGTCTGTCAGTCTGTCAGTCTGTCAGTCTGTCAGTCTGTCAGTCTGTCAGTCTGTCAGTCTGTCAGTCTGTCAGTCTGTCAGTCTGTCAGTCTGTCAGTCTGTCAGTCTGTCAGTCTGTCAGTCTGTCAGTCTGTCAGTCTGTCAGTCTGTCAGTCTGTCAGTCTGTCAGTCTGTCAGTCTGTCAGTCTGTCAGTCTGTCAGTCTGTCAGTCTGTCAGTCTGTCAGTCTGTCAGTCTGTCAGTCTGTCAGTCTGTCAGTCTGTCAGTCTGTCAGTCTGTCAGTCTGTCAGTCTGTCAGTCTGTCAGTCTGTCAGTCTGTCAGTCTGTCAGTCTTTTTTTTTTTTTTTTTTTTAATTGGGAGGTGGAAATCTTCGAAAGACTCTGGCCGCTTAAGCGGCCAGGTGTGGGATTTTTACCCACTAAAACCACCCCCACTCTTTCTGCTCCCCGCGGGACCACCGGTAGGCATTACTTCGCGGGGAGAAATTGCGGCCTACAGGGCCCCTCTTCGCACTACGTTCTGCTGTTTTTCTCCAGTTGTGCAAGGTCCTTCAGTACATAGGCTGCCATGTCACACACCGCATCCCAATTCTTTCTGCTTTCGAGCATATGTTTCACTATATTTTCTGGGGTCACCAGCTCGTTACAAATGACTTGCAATTTCGCTCGAGCCCCATTGTACCTCGGGCTGTGGAAAAATACGTGCTCAGCATCCTCGGTTGTTAGTGCACCACAGTGCGTGCAACCTGGATTATCTGCAATCTTAAACCTATGCAGGTATGACTGATAGCTACCATGTCCTGTTAATAGTTGTGTGACATAGTAGTTCACTTCGCCGTGCTTCCTGTTAACCCAGTCCATGATGTTGGGAATCAGTCTCCTTGTCCATCGACCCTTTCGGGACCTATCTCATCGCCTCTGCCACTCTTCTATGTTACTGTGTCTGACTTGGCGTTCTCCCTGATTGGTTCCTTTCTGCTTTCTCTCATAGTAGAGATTCTTCGCTTCCTTTGCAAGAATGTCGATGGGGCCCAAGCCTGCAATAACATGTGCTGCATCCGTTGATGTGGTGCGATATGCACTAATTATCCTTAGGGCACATCTTCTGTAGGTTCCCTCTATTGCATGGCAGTAAGAGGACACGCTAGTTTTATCTGCCCATATTGGCGCACCGTACATTATTATGGACCTGACTACTCCACTTAGGAGTCGCCTCTTCTGCTGTTTCGGTCCACCTATATTTGGCATCATTCTACTCAGTTCAGCACATGTCTGAGCAGCTTTGTTACCAGCATACTCCAGATGCTTCTTGAAGTTCAGCCTGCTATCTATGCAAACGCCTAGGTACTCGAGATGTGGTTCCGTGCGTATTGAACAGTCTCCGACCCTTATCATTGCTGTCTCCAGCACCTTGCGACTTGAGACCAACACTGCCTCTGTTTTGTGCTCCGCCAGTTGTAGACCAGCTTTTCCAAGCCAGCTCCTCACTGCCAGGATAGCAATATTGGTCTTTGACACAGCATCCTCCAAGAATTTCGCCGTAACAACTAGCGCTACATCATCAGCATAGCCGATTATCTTGACACCGTCGGGTACCGGTACTCGGAGTATGCCATCGTACATGGCGTTCCATAGGAGCGGACCTAAGACTGACCCTTGGGGGACTCCACCAGTGGTCACATAATACTCCGTCTTTTCGAATGTGTCATATATTAGAACCCTACGCTTAAAGTAGCTATCGACCATTCGGCTCAGGTAAGTGGGTATGTTCCACCCTGCGAGTGCTTCCGTTATGCGCGACCAATTCGCAGAGTTGAAGGCATTTTTAACGTCCAGTGTAACAATTAGGCAGTACTCTTTTGAGCCTCGGTTCCAGCTTTTCCCTTCTATGGCCTCTCGTGCGGTTCTTACAAGCTCATCAATGGCGTCAACCGTGGACCTCGCTGTTCTGAAACCGTATTGTCGCTGGGCTAGTCCTCCTGCTTCCACAATGGCCGCATCCAGTCTGTCACATAAGATTCGCTCCAGTACCTTTCCTGCCGTGTCTAGCATGCAAAGTGGGCGGTACCCATGCAAAGTGGGCGGTGGTTTGTTAGCCTTTGGAACTAGTACTAACCGTTGTTTCTTCCACCGGTCCGGGAAAACTCCCTCGTTCAGACATGCTTTGTACAACTTCATTAATGTATCTGGGTGTAATTTAGCCGCGGTTTTAAAAGCTCGGTTGGGTATGCCATCTGGACCAGGTGCTTTTTTGTCCCCAAATCTTTCGGTTGCACGTAATATTTCATCCTTCGTAAGGTCCGGGACGTTGAAGTTCTGGTGCTCTGTAGCCAACTGGTTCTCATAATTCTCTTGTCTAGGGAAGAGTTCCTTCACTATCTCTCTCAGCAACGTTGGGCATCTTGGAGCTGGTTTCCTATAGCATGGGAGTTTTTTCCTTACGAGCCTGTACGCCGTTCCCCATGGCTCTTCTTCCGCTTGGTTAATTAGATCCAAAAAACTTTTGTTTTTGCTCTCTTTGATGGCGTGTTTCAGCTCTTTTTTTGCGGCCTTGTACTGCTGGTGTAGCTGTTGGTGTTCTGCGTCATCTCTCGAGCGCTGGTACTTTCTCCGACTTCGGTGGCACTCCTTTCGCAGTTTTGCAATGTGGTCGTTCCACCAATAAACAGGTTTTTGGTGGCCCCCATAGGTCCTCCTGCTCATTGAAGCGTCACACGCCCCCTCTAGTTGTCTCGCGAACTGGTCAGCCATTTCGGCGGCCGAGCCGTTTATGGACAGATTATCCAGCATGACTGCAAATGCGTCTGTGTCAAAAGTTTCGGCTTTCCACCCATTGAACATCGGGCCTGTCAATCGTCTTTTGGATGTGTTCCTTGCACTTTGTAGTTCACAGATGATCGCCTGATGGTCGCTGTGAGTGTATGCATGGCTAACTACCCAGTTAGCTCTTCTGGCCAGTCCACTGCTTAGGAAGGTTAGGTCAATGACGGAGCCAAAGCCCCTTTTGGTGAAGGTGTGCTGTGTCCCTACGTTCATCAGGGTTAAGTCCAGTGTTGCCATTGCATCCGCTAGGATGCGTCCTCTCTGTGTGGTTCGGGTACAGCCCCAGTCAGTTGCCCACGCATTAAAGTCCCCAACAACCACTATCCGGTTCTTACCGCTCGTGTCCAGGACTAAATTATTTATAGCCAGCTCAAACTCTTCCAGATTTAGGCTGGGCGGCATGTAACAGCTATAAAAGATGATACCTCCAATAGTTGCTCTGGCGTAGTAGTCGCCGCTCATCCTATTACAGATTTGTTGAGGTTGGAGGCCGCACACCCAAATCGCCGCCTTACCGGTGTTATCTTTTTCCCACACTTCATGCAGTTTGCTCCTGTATACTTCGCTCAGCACTGCCACGTCAATTTTGAGTTCCCGAACCGTCTGTTCCAGGAGATCCTGTGCTGCTTCACAATGATTGAGGTTTAGTTGTAGTACCTTCATATCTTACGATAGAGGTCCTTCATCGCCGTCTGGTAGGCTGGACACGCTCTGCTGCCCGTGGGGTGCTCCACGTCTTCCAGTTTCCCCGCTTTACAGTATGCGCATGACGCCTTGCCTTTGCACTCTCTAGCATTGTGCCCCATTTCGGAACATTTAAAGCACCTATTGTGCCAGTCCTCTGTGCTATTACACCTTACTGCTATATGACCAAATGCCAAGCATTTATAGCAGCGTGTGGGGGATACCTTCTCACGTACTCGGCAAGAGGACCATCCAACTTTTACCCTGCCCACGTTTAACAATGTCGCAGCCATTTGTGCTGGTAGGCTCAACGTTGCCGTCTGTGTTCCACCGTAGGCCTTCCGAAGTGAGCGAATTGAAGTGGGTGGGAGTTCCTTCAAGGCCTGAATCTGATTACATAGGGCTTCATGAAGCTCATCCTTTGTAGTAATCTCGTCCAGATCTCTGACCTCAACCGTTACCTCATGTGTGAGCATCCGCACTTCCGCACTTTCACCTAGGATTTTGCCCATAATTTCTCGGTATTGTGCTGTATTGGGGTCTGCAGGTTTTCCCAGTTCAATGAGTAGGTCGCCCTTGGCCGTTTTCCTTATTCCCTGGACCATGTTCCCGATATCCCTCAGCTGTGGTTCGTTTCTGACCTTCTTCAAAATGTCAGCGTAGCTTGCGGCCCCGGTGCTATGTCAGTCTGTCAGTCTGTCAGTCTGTCAGTCTGTCAGTCTGTCAGTCTGTCAGTCTGTCAGTCTGTCAGTCTGTCAGTCTGTCAGTCTGTCAGTCTGTCAGTCTGTCAGTCTGTCAGTCTGTCAGTCTGTCAGTCTGTCAGTCTGTCAGTCTGTCAGTCTGTCAGTCTGTCAGTCTGTCAGTCTGTCAGTCTGTCAGTCTGTCAGTCTGTCAGTCTGTCAGTCTGTCAGTCTGTCAGTCTGTCAGTCTGTCAGTCTGTCAGTCTGTCAGTCTGTCAGTCTGTCAGTCTGTCAGTCTGTCAGTCTGTCAGTCTGTCAGTCTGTCAGTCTGTCAGTCTTTCAGTCTGTCAGTCTGTCAGTCTGTCAGTCTGTCAGTCTGTCAGTCTGTCAGTCTGTCAGTCTGTCAGTCTGTCAGTCTGTCAGTCTGTCAGTCTGTCAGTCTGTCAGTCTGTCAGTCTGTCAGTCTGTCAGTCTGTCAGTCTGTCAGTCTGTCAGTCTGTCAGTCTGTCAGTCTGTCAGTCTGTCAGTCTGTCAGTCTGTCAGTCTGTCAGTCTGTCAGTCTGTCAGTCTGTCAGTCTGTCAGTCTGTCAGTCTGTCAGTCTGTCAGTCTGTCAGTCTGTCAGTCTGTCAGTCTGTCAGTCTGTCAGTCTGCCAGTCTGTCAGTCTTTCAGTCTGTCAGTCTGTCAGTCTGTCAGTCTGTCAGTCTGTCAGTCTGTCAGTCTGTCAGTCTGTCAGTCTGTCAGTCTGTCAGTCTGTCAGTCTGTCAGTCTGTCAGTCTGTCAGTCTGTCAGTCTGTCAGTCTGTCAGTCTGTCAGTCTGTCAGTCTGTCAGTCTGTCAGTCTGTCAGTCTGTCAGTCTGTCAGTCTGTCAGTCTGTCAGTCTGTCAGTCTGTCAGTCTGTCAGTCTGTCAGTCTGTCAGTCTGTCAGTCTGTCAGTCTGTCAGTCTGTCAGTCTGTCAGTCTGTCAGTCTGTCAGTCTGTCAGTCTGTCAGTCTGTCAGTCTGTCAGTCTGTCAGTCTGTCAGTCTGTCAGTCTGTCAGTCTGTCAGTCTGTCAGTCTGTCAGTCTGTCAGTCTGTCAGTCTGTCAGTCTGTCAGTCTGTCAGTCTGTCAGTCTGTCAGTCTGTCAGTCTGTCAGTCTGTCAGTCTGTCAGTCTGTCAGTCTGTCAGTCTGTCAGTCTGTCAGTCTGTCAGTCTGTCAGTCTGTCAGTCTGTCAGTCTGTCAGTCTGTCAGTCTGTCAGTCTGTCAGTCTGTCAGTCTGTCAGTCTGTCAGTCTGTCAGTCTGTCAGTCTGTCAGTCTGTCAGTCTGTCAGTCTGTCAGTCTGTCAGTCTGTCAGTCTGTCAGTCTGTCAGTCTGTCAGTCTGTCAGTCTGTCAGTCTGTCAGTCTGTCAGTCTGTCAGTCTGTCAGTCTGTCAGTCTGTCAGTCTGTCAGTCTGTCAGTCTGTCAGTCTGTCAGTCTGTCAGTCTGTCAGTCTGTCAGTCTGTCAGTCTGTCAGTCTGTCAGTCTGTCAGTCTGTCAGTCTGTCAGTCTGTCAGTCTGTCAGTCTGTCAGTCTGTCAGTCTGTCAGTCTGTCAGTCTGTCAGTCTGTCAGTCTGTCAGTCTGTCAGTCTGTCAGTCTGTCAGTCTGTCAGTCTGTCAGTCTGTCAGTCTGTCAGTCTGTCAGTCTGTCAGTCTGTCAGTCTGTCAGTCTGTCAGTCTGTCAGTCTGTCAGTCTGTCAGTCTGTCAGTCTGTCAGTCTGTCAGTCTGTCAGTCTGTCAGTCTGTCAGTCTGTCAGTCTGTCAGTCTGTCAGTCTGTCAGTCTGTCAGTCTGTCAGTCTGTCAGTCTGTCAGTCTGTCAGTCTGTCAGTCTGTCAGTCTGTCAGTCTGTCAGTCTGTCAGTCTGTCAGTCTGTCAGTCTGTCAGTCTGTCAGTCTGTCAGTCTGTCAGTCTGTCAGTCTGTCAGTCTGTCAGTCTGTCAGTCTGTCAGTCTGTCAGTCTGTCAGTCTGTCAGTCTGTCAGTCTGTCAGTCTGTCAGTCTGTCAGTCTGTCAGTCTGTCAGTCTGTCAGTCTGTCAGTCTGTCAGTCTGTCAGTCTGTCAGTCTGTCAGTCTGTCAGTCTGTCAGTCTGTCAGTCTGTCAGTCTGTCAGTCTGTCAGTCTGTCAGTCTGTCAGTCTGTCAGTCTGTCAGTCTGTCAGTCTGTCAGTCTGTCAGTCTGTCAGTCTGTCAGTCTGTCAGTCTGTCAGTCTGTCAGTCTGTCAGTCTGTCAGTCTGTCAGTCTGTCAGTCTGTCAGTCTGTCAGTCTGTCAGTCTGTCAGTCTGTCAGTCTGTCAGTCTGTCAGTCTGTCAGTCTGTCAGTCTGTCAGTCTGTCAGTCTGTCAGTCTGTCAGTCTGTCAGTCTGTCAGTCTGTCAGTCTGTCAGTCTGTCAGTCTGTCAGTCTGTCAGTCTGTCAGTCTGTCAGTCTGTCAGTCTGTCAGTCTGTCAGTCTGTCAGTCTGTCAGTCTGTCAGTCTGTCAGTCTGTCAGTCTGTCAGTCTGTCAGTCTGTCAGTCTGTCAGTCTGTCAGTCTGTCAGTCTGTCAGTCTGTCAGTCTGTCAGTCTGTCAGTCTGTCAGTCTGTCAGTCTGTCAGTCTGTCAGTCTGTCAGTCTGTCAGTCTGTCAGTCTGTCAGTCTGTCAGTCTGTCAGTCTGTCAGTCTGTCAGTCTGTCAGTCTGTCAGTCTGTCAGTCTGTCAGTCTGTCAGTCTGTCAGTCTGTCAGTCTGTCAGTCTGTCAGTCTGTCAGTCTGTCAGTCTGTCAGTCTGTCAGTCTGTCAGTCTGTCAGTCTGTCAGTCTGTCAGTCTGTCAGTCTGTCAGTCTGTCAGTCTGTCAGTCTGTCAGTCTGTCAGTCTGTCAGTCTGTCAGTCTGTCAGTCTGTCAGTCTGTCAGTCTGTCAGTCTGTCAGTCTGTCAGTCTGTCAGTCTGTCAGTCTGTCAGTCTGTCAGTCTGTCAGTCTGTCAGTCTGTCAGTCTGTCAGTCTGTCAGTCTGTCAGTCTGTCAGTCTGTCAGTCTGTCAGTCTGTCAGTCTGTCAGTCTGTCAGTCTGTCAGTCTGTCAGTCTGTCAGTCTGTCAGTCTGTCAGTCTGTCAGTCTGTCAGTCTGTCAGTCTGTCAGTCTGTCAGTCTGTCAGTCTGTCAGTCTGTCAGTCTGTCAGTCTGTCAGTCTGTCAGTCTGTCAGTCTGTCAGTCTGTCAGTCTGTCAGTCTGTCAGTCTGTCAGTCTGTCAGTCTGTCAGTCTGTCAGTCTGTCAGTCTGTCAGTCTGTCAGTCTGTCAGTCTGTCAGTCTGTCAGTCTGTCAGTCTGTCAGTCTGTCAGTCTGTCAGTCTGTCAGTCTGTCAGTCTGTCAGTCTGTCAGTCTGTCAGTCTGTCAGTCTGTCAGTCTGTCAGTCTGTCAGTCTGTCAGTCTGTCAGTCTGTCAGTCTGTCAGTCTGTCAGTCTGTCAGTCTGTCAGTCTGTCAGTCTGTCAGTCTGTCAGTCTGTCAGTCTGTCAGTCTGTCAGTCTGTCAGTCTGTCAGTCTGTCAGTCTGTCAGTCTGTCAGTCTGTCAGTCTGTCAGTCTGTCAGTCTGTCAGTCTGTCAGTCTGTCAGTCTGTCAGTCTGTCAGTCTGTCAGTCTGTCAGTCTGTCAGTCTGTCAGTCTGTCAGTCTGTCAGTCTGTCAGTCTGTCAGTCTGTCAGTCTGTCAGTCTGTCAGTCTGTCAGTCTGTCAGTCTGTCAGTCTGTCAGTCTGTCAGTCTGTCAGTCTGTCAGTCTGTCAGTCTGTCAGTCTGTCAGTCTGTCAGTCTGTCAGTCTGTCAGTCTGTCAGTCTGTCAGTCTGTCAGTCTGTCAGTCTGTCAGTCTGTCAGTCTGTCAGTCTGTCAGTCTGTCAGTCTGTCAGTCTGTCAGTCTGTCAGTCTGTCAGTCTGTCAGTCTGTCAGTCTGTCAGTCTGTCAGTCTGTCAGTCTGTCAGTCTGTCAGTCTGTCAGTCTGTCAGTCTGTCAGTCTGTCAGTCTGTCAGTCTGTCAGTCTGTCAGTCTGTCAGTCTGTCAGTCTGTCAGTCTGTCAGTCTGTCAGTCTGTCAGTCTGTCAGTCTGTCAGTCTGTCAGTCTGTCAGTCTGTCAGTCTGTCAGTCTGTCAGTCTGTCAGTCTGTCAGTCTGTCAGTCTGTCAGTCTGTCAGTCTGTCAGTCTGTCAGTCTGTCAGTCTGTCAGTCTGTCAGTCTGTCAGTCTGTCAGTCTGTCAGTCTGTCAGTCTGTCAGTCTGTCAGTCTGTCAGTCTGTCAGTCTGTCAGTCTGTCAGTCTGTCAGTCTGTCAGTCTGTCAGTCTGTCAGTCTGTCAGTCTGTCAGTCTGTCAGTCTGTCAGTCTGTCAGTCTGTCAGTCTGTCAGTCTGTCAGTCTGTCAGTCTGTCAGTCTGTCAGTCTGTCAGTCTGTCAGTCTGTCAGTCTGTCAGTCTGTCAGTCTGTCAGTCTGTCAGTCTGTCAGTCTGTCAGTCTGTCAGTCTGTCAGTCTGTCAGTCTGTCAGTCTGTCAGTCTGTCAGTCTGTCAGTCTGTCAGTCTGTCAGTCTGTCAGTCTGTCAGTCTGTCAGTCTGTCAGTCTGTCAGTCTGTCAGTCTGTCAGTCTGTCAGTCTGTCAGTCTGTCAGTCTGTCAGTCTGTCAGTCTGTCAGTCTGTCAGTCTGTCAGTCTGTCAGTCTGTCAGTCTGTCAGTCTGTCAGTCTGTCAGTCTGTCAGTCTGTCAGTCTGTCAGTCTGTCAGTCTGTCAGTCTGTCAGTCTGTCAGTCTGTCAGTCTGTCAGTCTGTCAGTCTGTCAGTCTGTCAGTCTGTCAGTCTGTCAGTCTGTCAGTCTGTGTCAGTCTGTCAGTCTGTCAGTCTGTCAGTCTGTCAGTCTGTCAGTCTGTCAGTCTGTCAGTCTGTCAGTCTGTCAGTCTGTCAGTCTGTCAGTCTGTCAGTCTGTCAGTCTGTCAGTCTGTCAGTCTGTCAGTCTGTCAGTCTGTCAGTCTGTCAGTCTGTCAGTCTGTCAGTCTGTCAGTCTGTCAGTCTGTCAGTCTGTCAGTCTGTCAGTCTGTCAGTCTGTCAGTCTGTCAGTCTGTCAGTCTGTCAGTCTGTCAGTCTGTCAGTCTGTCAGTCTGTCAGTCTGTCAGTCTGTCAGTCTGTCAGTCTGTCAGTCTGTCAGTCTGTCAGTCTGTCAGTCTGTCAGTCTGTCAGTCTGTCAGTCTGTCAGTCTGTCAGTCTGTCAGTCTGTCAGTCTGTCAGTCTGTCAGTCTGTCAGTCTGTCAGTCTGTCAGTCTGTCAGTCTGTCAGTCTGTCAGTCTGTCAGTCTGTCAGTCTGTCAGTCTGTCAGTCTGTCAGTCTGTCAGTCTGTCAGTCTGTCAGTCTGTCAGTCTGTCAGTCTGTCAGTCTGTCAGTCTGTCAGTCTGTCAGTCTGTCAGTCTGTCAGTCTGTCAGTCTGTCAGTCTGTCAGTCTGTCAGTCTGTCAGTCTGTCAGTCTGTCAGTCTGTCAGTCTGTCAGTCTGTCAGTCTGTCAGTCTGTCAGTCTGTCAGTCTGTCAGTCTGTCAGTCTGTCAGTCTGTCAGTCTGTCAGTCTGTCAGTCTGTCAGTCTGTCAGTCTGTCAGTCTGTCAGTCTGTCAGTCTGTCAGTCTGTCAGTCTGTCAGTCTGTCAGTCTGTCAGTCTGTCAGTCTGTCAGTCTGTCAGTCTGTCAGTCTGTCAGTCTGTCAGTCTGTCAGTCTGTCAGTCTGTCAGTCTGTCAGTCTGTCAGTCTGTCAGTCTGTCAGTCTGTCAGTCTGTCAGTCTGTCAGTCTGTCAGTCTGTCAGTCTGTCAGTCTGTCAGTCTGTCAGTCTGTCAGTCTGTCAGTCTGTCAGTCTGTCAGTCTGTCAGTCTGTCAGTCTGTCAGTCTGTCAGTCTGTCAGTCTGTCAGTCTGTCAGTCTGTCAGTCTGTCAGTCTGTCAGTCTGTCAGTCTGTCAGTCTGTCAGTCTGTCAGTCTGTCAGTCTGTCAGTCTGTCAGTCTGTCAGTCTGTCAGTCTGTCAGTCTGTCAGTCTGTCAGTCTGTCAGTCTGTCAGTCTGTCAGTCTGTCAGTCTGTCAGTCTGTCAGTCTGTCAGTCTGTCAGTCTGTCAGTCTGTCAGTCTGTCAGTCTGTCAGTCTGTCAGTCTGTCAGTCTGTCAGTCTGTCAGTCTGTCAGTCTGTCAGTCTGTCAGTCTGTCAGTCTGTCAGTCTGTCAGTCTGTCAGTCTGTCAGTCTGTCAGTCTGTCAGTCTGTCAGTCTGTCAGTCTGTCAGTCTGTCAGTCTGTCAGTCTGTCAGTCTGTCAGTCTGTCAGTCTGTCAGTCTGTCAGTCTGTCAGTCTGTCAGTCTGTCAGTCTGTCAGTCTGTCAGTCTGTCAGTCTGTCAGTCTGTCAGTCTGTCAGTCTGTCAGTCTGTCAGTCTGTCAGTCTGTCAGTCTGTCAGTCTGTCAGTCTGTCAGTCTGTCAGTCTGTCAGTCTGTCAGTCTGTCAGTCTGTCAGTCTGTCAGTCTCAGTCTGTCAGTCTGTCAGTCTGTCAGTCTGTCAGTCTGTCAGTCTGTCAGTCTGTCAGTCTGTCAGTCTGTCAGTCTGTCAGTCTGTCAGTCTGTCAGTCTGTCAGTCTGTCAGTCTGTCAGTCTGTCAGTCTGTCAGTCTGTCAGTCTGTCAGTCTGTCAGTCTGTCAGTCTGTCAGTCTGTCAGTCTGTCAGTCTGTCAGTCTGTCAGTCTGTCAGTCTGTCAGTCTGTCAGTCTGTCAGTCTGTCAGTCTGTCAGTCTGTCAGTCTGTCAGTCTGTCAGTCTGTCAGTCTGTCAGTCTGTCAGTCTGTCAGTCTGTCAGTCTGTCAGTCTGTCAGTCTGTCAGTCTGTCAGTCTGTCAGTCTGTCAGTCTGTCAGTCTGTCAGTCTGTCAGTCTGTCAGTCTGTCAGTCTGTCAGTCTGTCAGTCTGTCAGTCTGTCAGTCTGTCAGTCTGTCAGTCTGTCAGTCTGTCAGTCTGTCAGTCTGTCAGTCTGTCAGTCTGTCAGTCTGTCAGTCTGTCAGTCTGTCAGTCTGTCAGTCTGTCAGTCTGTCAGTCTGTCAGTCTGTCAGTCTGTCAGTCTGTCAGTCTGTCAGTCTGTCAGTCTGTCAGTCTGTCAGTCTGTCAGTCTGTCAGTCTGTCAGTCTGTCAGTCTGTCAGTCTGTCAGTCTGTCAGTCTGTCAGTCTGTCAGTCTGTCAGTCTGTCAGTCTGTCAGTCTGTCAGTCTGTCAGTCTGTCAGTCTGTCAGTCTGTCAGTCTGTCAGTCTGTCAGTCTGTCAGTCTGTCAGTCTGTCAGTCTGTCAGTCTGTCAGTCTGTCAGTCTGTCAGTCTGTCAGTCTGTCAGTCTGTCAGTCTGTCAGTCTGTCAGTCTGTCAGTCTGTCAGTCTGTCAGTCTGTCAGTCTGTCAGTCTGTCAGTCTGTCAGTCTGTCAGTCTGTCAGTCTGTCAGTCTGTCAGTCTGTCAGTCTGTCAGTCTGTCAGTCTGTCAGTCTGTCAGTCTGTCAGTCTGTCAGTCTGTCAGTCTGTCAGTCTGTCAGTCTGTCAGTCTGTCAGTCTGTCAGTCTGTCAGTCTGTCAGTCTGTCAGTCTGTCAGTCTGTCAGTCTGTCAGTCTGTCAGTCTGTCAGTCTGTCAGTCTGTCAGTCTGTCAGTCTGTCAGTCTGTCAGTCTGTCAGTCTGTCAGTCTGTCAGTCTGTCAGTCTGTCAGTCTGTCAGTCTGTCAGTCTGTCAGTCTGTCAGTCTGTCAGTCTGTCAGTCTGTCAGTCTGTCAGTCTGTCAGTCTGTCAGTCTGTCAGTCTGTCAGTCTGTCAGTCTGTCAGTCTGTCAGTCTGTCAGTCTGTCAGTCTGTCAGTCTGTCAGTCTGTCAGTCTGTCAGTCTGTCAGTCTGTCAGTCTGTCAGTCTGTCAGTCTGTCAGTCTGTCAGTCTGTCAGTCTGTCAGTCTGTCAGTCTGTCAGTCTGTCAGTCTGTCAGTCTGTCAGTCTGTCAGTCTGTCAGTCTGTCAGTCTGTCAGTCTGTCAGTCTGTCAGTCTGTCAGTCTGTCAGTCTGTCAGTCTGTCAGTCTGTCAGTCTGTCAGTCTGTCAGTCTGTCAGTCTGTCAGTCTGTCAGTCTGTCAGTCTGTCAGTCTGTCAGTCTGTCAGTCTGTCAGTCTGTCAGTCTGTCAGTCTGTCAGTCTGTCAGTCTGTCAGTCTGTCAGTCTGTCAGTCTGTCAGTCTGTCAGTCTGTCAGTCTGTCAGTCTGTCAGTCTGTCAGTCTGTCAGTCTGTCAGTCTGTCAGTCTGTCAGTCTGTCAGTCTGTCAGTCTGTCAGTCTGTCAGTCTGTCAGTCTGTCAGTCTGTCAGTCTGTCAGTCTGTCAGTCTGTCAGTCTGTCAGTCTGTCAGTCTGTCAGTCTGTCAGTCTGTCAGTCTGTCAGTCTGTCAGTCTGTCAGTCTGTCAGTCTGTCAGTCTGTCAGTCTGTCAGTCTGTCAGTCTGTCAGTCTGTCAGTCTGTCAGTCTGTCAGTCTGTCAGTCTGTCAGTCTGTCAGTCTGTCAGTCTGTCAGTCTGTCAGTCTGTCAGTCTGTCAGTCTGTCAGTCTGTCAGTCTGTCAGTCTGTCAGTCTGTCAGTCTGTCAGTCTGTCAGTCTGTCAGTCTGTCAGTCTGTCAGTCTGTCAGTCTGTCAGTCTGTCAGTCTGTCAGTCTGTCAGTCTGTCAGTCTGTCAGTCTGTCAGTCTGTCAGTCTGTCAGTCTGTCAGTCTGTCAGTCTGTCAGTCTGTCAGTCTGTCAGTCTGTCAGTCTGTCAGTCTGTCAGTCTGTCAGTCTGTCAGTCTGTCAGTCTGTCAGTCTGTCAGTCTGTCAGTCTGTCAGTCTGTCAGTCTGTCAGTCTGTCAGTCTGTCAGTCTGTCAGTCTGTCAGTCTGTCAGTCTGTCAGTCTGTCAGTCTGTCAGTCTGTCAGTCTGTCAGTCTGTCAGTCTGTCAGTCTGTCAGTCTGTCAGTCTGTCAGTCTGTCAGTCTGTCAGTCTGTCAGTCTGTCAGTCTGTCAGTCTGTCAGTCTGTCAGTCTGTCAGTCTGTCAGTCTGTCAGTCTGTCAGTCTGTCAGTCTGTCAGTCTGTCAGTCTGTCAGTCTGTCAGTCTGTCAGTCTGTCAGTCTGTCAGTCTGTCAGTCTGTCAGTCTGTCAGTCTGTCAGTCTGTCAGTCTGTCAGTCTGTCAGTCTGTCAGTCTGTCAGTCTGTCAGTCTGTCAGTCTGTCAGTCTGTCAGTCTGTCAGTCTGTCAGTCTGTCAGTCTGTCAGTCTGTCAGTCTGTCAGTCTGTCAGTCTGTCAGTCTGTCAGTCTGTCAGTCTGTCAGTCTGTCAGTCTGTCAGTCTGTCAGTCTGTCAGTCTGTCAGTCTGTCAGTCTGTCAGTCTGTCAGTCTGTCAGTCTGTCAGTCTGTCAGTCTGTCAGTCTGTCAGTCTGTCAGTCTGTCAGTCTGTCAGTCTGTCAGTCTGTCAGTCTGTCAGTCTGTCAGTCTGTCAGTCTGTCAGTCTGTCAGTCTGTCAGTCTGTCAGTCTGTCAGTCTGTCAGTCTGTCAGTCTGTCAGTCTGTCAGTCTGTCAGTCTGTCAGTCTGTCAGTCTGTCAGTCTGTCAGTCTGTCAGTCTGTCAGTCTGTCAGTCTGTCAGTCTGTCAGTCTGTCAGTCTGTCAGTCTGTCAGTCTGTCAGTCTGTCAGTCTGTCAGTCTGTCAGTCTGTCAGTCTGTCAGTCTGTCAGTCTGTCAGTCTGTCAGTCTGTCAGTCTGTCAGTCTGTCAGTCTGTCAGTCTGTCAGTCTGTCAGTCTGTCAGTCTGTCAGTCTGTCAGTCTGTCAGTCTGTCAGTCTGTCAGTCTGTCAGTCTGTCAGTCTGTCAGTCTGTCAGTCTGTCAGTCTGTCAGTCTGTCAGTCTGTCAGTCTGTCAGTCTGTCAGTCTGTCAGTCTGTCAGTCTGTCAGTCTGTCAGTCTGTCAGTCTGTCAGTCTGTCAGTCTGTCAGTCTGTCAGTCTGTCAGTCTGTCAGTCTGTCAGTCTGTCAGTCTGTCAGTCTGTCAGTCTGTCAGTCTGTCAGTCTGTCAGTCTGTCAGTCTGTCAGTCTGTCAGTCTGTCAGTCTGTCAGTCTGTCAGTCTGTCAGTCTGTCAGTCTGTCAGTCTGTCAGTCTGTCAGTCTGTCAGTCTGTCAGTCTGTCAGTCTGTCAGTCTGTCAGTCTGTCAGTCTGTCAGTCTGTCAGTCTGTCAGTCTGTCAGTCTGTCAGTCTGTCAGTCTGTCAGTCTGTCAGTCTGTCAGTCTGTCAGTCTGTCAGTCTGTCAGTCTGTCAGTCTGTCAGTCTGTCAGTCTGTCAGTCTGTCAGTCTGTCAGTCTGTCAGTCTGTCAGTCTGTCAGTCTGTCAGTCTGTCAGTCTGTCAGTCTGTCAGTCTGTCAGTCTGTCAGTCTGTCAGTCTGTCAGTCTGTCAGTCTGTCAGTCTGTCAGTCTGTCAGTCTGTCAGTCTGTCAGTCTGTCAGTCTGTCAGTCTGTCAGTCTGTCAGTCTGTCAGTCTGTCAGTCTGTCAGTCTGTCAGTCTGTCAGTCTGTCAGTCTGTCAGTCTGTCAGTCTGTCAGTCTGTCAGTCTGTCAGTCTGTCAGTCTGTCAGTCTGTCAGTCTGTCAGTCTGTCAGTCTGTCAGTCTGTCAGTCTGTCAGTCTGTCAGTCTGTCAGTCTGTCAGTCTGTCAGTCTGTCAGTCTGTCAGTCTGTCAGTCTGTCAGTCTGTCAGTCTGTCAGTCTGTCAGTCTGTCAGTCTGTCAGTCTGTCAGTCTGTCAGTCTGTCAGTCTGTCAGTCTGTCAGTCTGTCAGTCTGTCAGTCTGTCAGTCTGTCAGTCTGTCAGTCTGTCAGTCTGTCAGTCTGTCAGTCTGTCAGTCTGTCAGTCTGTCAGTCTGTCAGTCTGTCAGTCTGTCAGTCTGTCAGTCTGTCAGTCTGTCAGTCTGTCAGTCTGTCAGTCTGTCAGTCTGTCAGTCTGTCAGTCTGTCAGTCTGTCAGTCTGTCAGTCTGTCAGTCTGTCAGTCTGTCAGTCTGTCAGTCTGTCAGTCTGTCAGTCTGTCAGTCTGTCAGTCTGTCAGTCTGTCAGTCTGTCAGTCTGTCAGTCTGTCAGTCTGTCAGTCTGTCAGTCTGTCAGTCTGTCAGTCTGTCAGTCTGTCAGTCTGTCAGTCTGTCAGTCTAGTCAGTCTGTCAGTCTGTCAGTCTGTCAGTCTGTCAGTCTGTCAGTCTGTCAGTCTGTCAGTCTGTCAGTCTGTCAGTCTGTCAGTCTGTCAGTCTGTCAGTCTGTCAGTCTGTCAGTCTGTCAGTCTGTCAGTCTGTCAGTCTGTCAGTCTGTCAGTCTGTCAGTCTGTCAGTCTGTCAGTCTGTCAGTCTGTCAGTCTGTCAGTCTGTCAGTCTGTCAGTCTGTCAGTCTGTCAGTCTGTCAGTCTGTCAGTCTGTCAGTCTGTCAGTCTGTCAGTCTGTCAGTCTGTCAGTCTGTCAGTCTGTCAGTCTGTCAGTCTGTCAGTCTGTCAGTCTGTCAGTCTGTCAGTCTGTCAGTCTGTCAGTCTGTCAGTCTGTCAGTCTGTCAGTCTGTCAGTCTGTCAGTCTGTCAGTCTGTCAGTCTGTCAGTCTGTCAGTCTGTCAGTCTGTCAGTCTGTCAGTCTGTCAGTCTGTCAGTCTGTCAGTCTGTCAGTCTGTCAGTCTGTCAGTCTGTCAGTCTGTCAGTCTGTCAGTCTGTCAGTCTGTCAGTCTGTCAGTCTGTCAGTCTGTCAGTCTGTCAGTCTGTCAGTCTGTCAGTCTGTCAGTCTGTCAGTCTGTCAGTCTGTCAGTCTGTCAGTCTGTCAGTCTGTCAGTCTGTCAGTCTGTCAGTCTGTCAGTCTGTCAGTCTGTCAGTCTGTCAGTCTGTCAGTCTGTCAGTCTGTCAGTCTGTCAGTCTGTCAGTCTGTCAGTCTGTCAGTCTGTCAGTCTGTCAGTCTGTCAGTCTGTCAGTCTGTCAGTCTGTCAGTCTGTCAGTCTGTCAGTCTGTCAGTCTGTCAGTCTGTCAGTCTGTCAGTCTGTCAGTCTGTCAGTCTGTCAGTCTGTCAGTCTGTCAGTCTGTCAGTCTGTCAGTCTGTCAGTCTGTCAGTCTGTCAGTCTGTCAGTCTGTCAGTCTGTCAGTCTGTCAGTCTGTCAGTCTGTCAGTCTGTCAGTCTGTCAGTCTGTCAGTCTGTCAGTCTGTCAGTCTGTCAGTCTGTCAGTCTGTCAGTCTGTCAGTCTGTCAGTCTGTCAGTCTGTCAGTCTGTCAGTCTGTCAGTCTGTCAGTCTGTCAGTCTGTCAGTCTGTCAGTCTGTCAGTCTGTCAGTCTGTCAGTCTGTCAGTCTGTCAGTCTGTCAGTCTGTCAGTCTGTCAGTCTGTCAGTCTGTCAGTCTGTCAGTCTGTCAGTCTGTCAGTCTGTCAGTCTGTCAGTCTGTCAGTCTGTCAGTCTGTCAGTCTGTCAGTCTGTCAGTCTGTCAGTCTGTCAGTCTGTCAGTCTGTCAGTCTGTCAGTCTGTCAGTCTGTCAGTCTGTCAGTCTGTCAGTCTGTCAGTCTGTCAGTCTGTCAGTCTGTCAGTCTGTCAGTCTGTCAGTCTGTCAGTCTGTCAGTCTGTCAGTCTGTCAGTCTGTCAGTCTGTCAGTCTGTCAGTCTGTCAGTCTGTCAGTCTGTCAGTCTGTCAGTCTGTCAGTCTGTCAGTCTGTCAGTCTGTCAGTCTGTCAGTCTGTCAGTCTGTCAGTCTGTCAGTCTGTCAGTCTGTCAGTCTGTCAGTCTGTCAGTCTGTCAGTCTGTCAGTCTGTCAGTCTGTCAGTCTGTCAGTCTGTCAGTCTGTCAGTCTGTCAGTCTGTCAGTCTGTCAGTCTGTCAGTCTGTCAGTCTGTCAGTCTGTCAGTCTGTCAGTCTGTCAGTCTGTCAGTCTGTCAGTCTGTCAGTCTGTCAGTCTGTCAGTCTGTCAGTCTGTCAGTCTGTCAGTCTGTCAGTCTGTCAGTCTGTCAGTCTGTCAGTCTGTCAGTCTGTCAGTCTGTCAGTCTGTCAGTCTGTCAGTCTGTCAGTCTGTCAGTCTGTCAGTCTGTCAGTCTGTCAGTCTGTCAGTCTGTCAGTCTGTCAGTCTGTCAGTCTGTCAGTCTGTCAGTCTGTCAGTCTGTCAGTCTGTCAGTCTGTCAGTCTGTCAGTCTGTCAGTCTGTCAGTCTGTCAGTCTGTCAGTCTGTCAGTCTGTCAGTCTGTCAGTCTGTCAGTCTGTCAGTCTGTCAGTCTGTCAGTCTGTCAGTCTGTCAGTCTGTCAGTCTGTCAGTCTGTCAGTCTGTCAGTCTGTCAGTCTGTCAGTCTGTCAGTCTGTCAGTCTGTCAGTCTGTCAGTCTGTCAGTCTGTCAGTCTGTCAGTCTGTCAGTCTGTCAGTCTGTCAGTCTGTCAGTCTGTCAGTCTGTCAGTCTGTCAGTCTGTCAGTCTGTCAGTCTGTCAGTCTGTCAGTCTGTCAGTCTGTCAGTCTGTCAGTCTGTCAGTCTGTCAGTCTGTCAGTCTGTCAGTCTGTCAGTCTGTCAGTCTGTCAGTCTGTCAGTCTGTCAGTCTGTCAGTCTGTCAGTCTGTCAGTCTGTCAGTCTGTCAGTCTGTCAGTCTGTCAGTCTGTCAGTCTGTCAGTCTGTCAGTCTGTCAGTCTGTCAGTCTGTCAGTCTGTCAGTCTGTCAGTCTGTCAGTCTGTCAGTCTGTCAGTCTGTCAGTCTGTCAGTCTGTCAGTCTGTCAGTCTGTCAGTCTGTCAGTCTGTCAGTCTGTCAGTCTGTCAGTCTGTCAGTCTGTCAGTCTGTCAGTCTGTCAGTCTGTCAGTCTGTCAGTCTGTCAGTCTGTCAGTCTGTCAGTCTGTCAGTCTGTCAGTCTGTCAGTCTGTCAGTCTGTCAGTCTGTCAGTCTGTCAGTCTGTCAGTCTGTCAGTCTGTCAGTCTGTCAGTCTGTCAGTCTGTCAGTCTGTCAGTCTGTCAGTCTGTCAGTCTGTCAGTCTGTCAGTCTGTCAGTCTGTCAGTCTGTCAGTCTGTCAGTCTGTCAGTCTGTCAGTCTGTCAGTCTGTCAGTCTGTCAGTCTGTCAGTCTGTCAGTCTGTCAGTCTGTCAGTCTGTCAGTCTGTCAGTCTGTCAGTCTGTCAGTCTGTCAGTCTGTCAGTCTGTCAGTCTGTCAGTCTGTCAGTCTGTCAGTCTGTCAGTCTGTCAGTCTGTCAGTCTGTCAGTCTGTCAGTCTGTCAGTCTGTCAGTCTGTCAGTCTGTCAGTCTGTCAGTCTGTCAGTCTGTCAGTCTGTCAGTCTGTCAGTCTGTCAGTCTGTCAGTCTGTCAGTCTGTCAGTCTGTCAGTCTGTCAGTCTGTCAGTCTGTCAGTCTGTCAGTCTGTCAGTCTGTCAGTCTGTCAGTCTGTCAGTCTGTCAGTCTGTCAGTCTGTCAGTCTGTCAGTCTGTCAGTCTGTCAGTCTGTCAGTCTGTCAGTCTGTCAGTCTGTCAGTCTGTCAGTCTGTCAGTCTGTCAGTCTGTCAGTCTGTCAGTCTGTCAGTCTGTCAGTCTGTCAGTCTGTCAGTCTGTCAGTCTGTCAGTCTGTCAGTCTGTCAGTCTGTCAGTCTGTCAGTCTGTCAGTCTGTCAGTCTGTCAGTCTGTCAGTCTGTCAGTCTGTCAGTCTGTCAGTCTGTCAGTCTGTCAGTCTGTCAGTCTGTCAGTCTGTCAGTCTGTCAGTCTGTCAGTCTGTCAGTCTGTCAGTCTGTCAGTCTGTCAGTCTGTCAGTCTGTCAGTCTGTCAGTCTGTCAGTCTGTCAGTCTGTCAGTCTGTCAGTCTGTCAGTCTGTCAGTCTGTCAGTCTGTCAGTCTGTCAGTCTGTCAGTCTGTCAGTCTGTCAGTCTGTCAGTCTGTCAGTCTGTCAGTCTGTCAGTCTGTCAGTCTGTCAGTCTGTCAGTCTGTCAGTCTGTCAGTCTGTCAGTCTGTCAGTCTGTCAGTCTGTCAGTCTGTCAGTCTGTCAGTCTGTCAGTCTGTCAGTCTGTCAGTCTGTCAGTCTGTCAGTCTGTCAGTCTGTCAGTCTGTCAGTCTGTCAGTCTGTCAGTCTGTCAGTCTGTCAGTCTGTCAGTCTGTCAGTCTGTCAGTCTGTCAGTCTGTCAGTCTGTCAGTCTGTCAGTCTGTCAGTCTGTCAGTCTGTCAGTCTGTCAGTCTGTCAGTCTGTCAGTCTGTCAGTCTGTCAGTCTGTCAGTCTGTCAGTCTGTCAGTCTGTCAGTCTGTCAGTCTGTCAGTCTGTCAGTCTGTCAGTCTGTCAGTCTGTCAGTCTGTCAGTCTGTCAGTCTGTCAGTCTGTCAGTCTGTCAGTCTGTCAGTCTGTCAGTCTGTCAGTCTGTCAGTCTGTCAGTCTGTCAGTCTGTCAGTCTGTCAGTCTGTCAGTCTGTCAGTCTGTCAGTCTGTCAGTCTGTCAGTCTGTCAGTCTGTCAGTCTGTCAGTCTGTCAGTCTGTCAGTCTGTCAGTCTGTCAGTCTGTCAGTCTGTCAGTCTGTCAGTCTGTCAGTCTGTCAG
The DNA here is from genome assembly GCA_964034945.1 of Chrysopilus asiliformis. Lineage (NCBI taxonomy): Eukaryota > Metazoa > Arthropoda > Insecta > Diptera > Rhagionidae > Chrysopilus > Chrysopilus asiliformis. The sequence continues at coordinate 3,586 of CAXIUK010000007.1, read as the reverse complement.
TCTGTCAGTCTGTCAGTCTGTCAGTCTGTCAGTCTGTCAGTCTGTCAGTCTGTCAGTCTGTCAGTCTGTCAGTCTGTCAGTCTGTCAGTCTGTCAGTCTGTCAGTCTGTCAGTCTGTCAGTCTGTCAGTCTGTCAGTCTGTCAGTCTGTCAGTCTGTCAGTCTGTCAGTCTGTCAGTCTGTCAGTCTGTCAGTCTGTCAGTCTGTCAGTCTGTCAGTCTGTCAGTCTGTCAGTCTGTCAGTCTGTCAGTCTGTCAGTCTGTCAGTCTGTCAGTCTGTCAGTCTGTCAGTCTGTCAGTCTGTCAGTCTGTCAGTCTGTCAGTCTGTCAGTCTGTCAGTCTGTCAGTCTGTCAGTCTGTCAGTCTGTCAGTCTGTCAGTCTGTCAGTCTGTCAGTCTGTCAGTCTGTCAGTCTGTCAGTCTGTCAGTCTGTCAGTCTGTCAGTCTGTCAGTCTGTCAGTCTGTCAGTCTGTCAGTCTGTCAGTCTGTCAGTCTGTCAGTCTGTCAGTCTGTCAGTCTGTCAGTCTGTCAGTCTGTCAGTCTGTCAGTCTGTCAGTCTGTCAGTCTGTCAGTCTGTCAGTCTGTCAGTCTGTCAGTCTGTCAGTCTGTCAGTCTGTCAGTCTGTCAGTCTGTCAGTCTGTCAGTCTGTCAGTCTGTCAGTCTGTCAGTCTGTCAGTCTGTCAGTCTGTCAGTCTGTCAGTCTGTCAGTCTGTCAGTCTGTCAGTCTGTCAGTCTGTCAGTCTGTCAGTCTGTCAGTCTGTCAGTCTGTCAGTCTGTCAGTCTGTCAGTCTGTCAGTCTGTCAGTCTGTCAGTCTGTCAGTCTGTCAGTCTGTCAGTCTGTCAGTCTGTCAGTCTGTCAGTCTGTCAGTCTGTCAGTCTGTCAGTCTGTCAGTCTGTCAGTCTGTCAGTCTGTCAGTCTGTCAGTCTGTCAGTCTGTCAGTCTGTCAGTCTGTCAGTCTGTCAGTCTGTCAGTCTGTCAGTCTGTCAGTCTGTCAGTCTGTCAGTCTGTCAGTCTGTCAGTCTGTCAGTCTGTCAGTCTGTCAGTCTGTCAGTCTGTCAGTCTGTCAGTCTGTCAGTCTGTCAGTCTGTCAGTCTGTCAGTCTGTCAGTCTGTCAGTCTGTCAGTCTGTCAGTCTGTCAGTCTGTCAGTCTGTCAGTCTGTCAGTCTGTCAGTCTGTCAGTCTGTCAGTCTGTCAGTCTGTCAGTCTGTCAGTCTGTCAGTCTGTCAGTCTGTCAGTCTGTCAGTCTGTCAGTCTGTCAGTCTGTCAGTCTGTCAGTCTGTCAGTCTGTCAGTCTGTCAGTCTGTCAGTCTGTCAGTCTGTCAGTCTGTCAGTCTGTCAGTCTGTCAGTCTGTCAGTCTGTCAGTCTGTCAGTCTGTCAGTCTGTCAGTCTGTCAGTCTGTCAGTCTGTCAGTCTGTCAGTCTGTCAGTCTGTCAGTCTGTCAGTCTGTCAGTCTGTCAGTCTGTCAGTCTGTCAGTCTGTCAGTCTGTCAGTCTGTCAGTCTGTCAGTCTGTCAGTCTGTCAGTCTGTCAGTCTGTCAGTCTGTCAGTCTGTCAGTCTGTCAGTCTGTCAGTCTGTCAGTCTGTCAGTCTGTCAGTCTGTCAGTCTGTCAGTCTGTCAGTCTGTCAGTCTGTCAGTCTGTCAGTCTGTCAGTCTGTCAGTCTGTCAGTCTGTCAGTCTGTCAGTCTGTCAGTCTGTCAGTCTGTCAGTCTGTCAGTCTGTCAGTCTGTCAGTCTGTCAGTCTGTCAGTCTGTCAGTCTGTCAGTCTGTCAGTCTGTCAGTCTGTCAGTCTGTCAGTCTGTCAGTCTGTCAGTCTGTCAGTCTGTCAGTCTGTCAGTCTGTCAGTCTGTCAGTCTGTCAGTCTGTCAGTCTGTCAGTCTGTCAGTCTGTCAGTCTGTCAGTCTGTCAGTCTGTCAGTCTGTCAGTCTGTCAGTCTGTCAGTCTGTCAGTCTGTCAGTCTGTCAGTCTGTCAGTCTGTCAGTCTGTCAGTCTGTCAGTCTGTCAGTCTGTCAGTCTGTCAGTCTGTCAGTCTGTCAGTCTGTCAGTCTGTCAGTCTGTCAGTCTGTCAGTCTGTCAGTCTGTCAGTCTGTCAGTCTGTCAGTCTGTCAGTCTGTCAGTCTGTCAGTCTGTCAGTCTGTCAGTCTGTCAGTCTGTCAGTCTGTCAGTCTGTCAGTCTGTCAGTCTGTCAGTCTGTCAGTCTGTCAGTCTGTCAGTCTGTCAGTCTGTCAGTCTGTCAGTCTGTCAGTCTGTCAGTCTGTCAGTCTGTCAGTCTGTCAGTCTGTCAGTCTGTCAGTCTGTCAGTCTGTCAGTCTGTCAGTCTGTCAGTCTGTCAGTCTGTCAGTCTGTCAGTCTGTCAGTCTGTCAGTCTGTCAGTCTGTCAGTCTGTCAGTCTGTCAGTCTGTCAGTCTGTCAGTCTGTCAGTCTGTCAGTCTGTCAGTCTGTCAGTCTGTCAGTCTGTCAGTCTGTCAGTCTGTCAGTCTGTCAGTCTGTCAGTCTGTCAGTCTGTCAGTCTGTCAGTCTGTCAGTCTGTCAGTCTGTCAGTCTGTCAGTCTGTCAGTCTGTCAGTCTGTCAGTCTGTCAGTCTGTCAGTCTGTCAGTCTGTCAGTCTGTCAGTCTGTCAGTCTGTCAGTCTGTCAGTCTGTCAGTCTGTCAGTCTGTCAGTCTGTCAGTCTGTCAGTCTGTCAGTCTGTCAGTCTGTCAGTCTGTCAGTCTGTCAGTCTGTCAGTCTGTCAGTCTGTCAGTCTGTCAGTCTGTCAGTCTGTCAGTCTGTCAGTCTGTCAGTCTGTCAGTCTGTCAGTCTGTCAGTCTGTCAGTCTGTCAGTCTGTCAGTCTGTCAGTCTGTCAGTCTGTCAGTCTGTCAGTCTGTCAGTCTGTCAGTCTGTCAGTCTGTCAGTCTGTCAGTCTGTCAGTCTGTCAGTCTGTCAGTCTGTCAGTCTGTCAGTCTGTCAGTCTGTCAGTCTGTCAGTCTGTCAGTCTGTCAGTCTGTCAGTCTGTCAGTCTGTCAGTCTGTCAGTCTGTCAGTCTGTCAGTCTGTCAGTCTGTCAGTCTGTCAGTCTGTCAGTCTGTCAGTCTGTCAGTCTGTCAGTCTGTCAGTCTGTCAGTCTGTCAGTCTGTCAGTCTGTCAGTCTGTCAGTCTGTCAGTCTGTCAGTCTGTCAGTCTGTCAGTCTGTCAGTCTGTCAGTCTGTCAGTCTGTCAGTCTGTCAGTCTGTCAGTCTGTCAGTCTGTCAGTCTGTCAGTCTGTCAGTCTGTCAGTCTGTCAGTCTGTCAGTCTGTCAGTCTGTCAGTCTGTCAGTCTGTCAGTCTGTCAGTCTGTCAGTCTGTCAGTCTGTCAGTCTGTCAGTCTGTCAGTCTGTCAGTCTGTCAGTCTGTCAGTCTGTCAGTCTGTCAGTCTGTCAGTCTGTCAGTCTGTCAGTCTGTCAGTCTGTCAGTCTGTCAGTCTGTCAGTCTGTCAGTCTGTCAGTCTGTCAGTCTGTCAGTCTGTCAGTCTGTCAGTCTGTCAGTCTGTCAGTCTGTCAGTCTGTCAGTCTGTCAGTCTGTCAGTCTGTCAGTCTGTCAGTCTGTCAGTCTGTCAGTCTGTCAGTCTGTCAGTC